>VYZM01013369.1:38928-58049 GCA_013398915.1 Dromas ardeola | reverse complement strand
GGGGTGGGGGGGGAGAACCACACCTCCTCGCCCCTGGTAGCTCAGGCCGGGGCTGGGTGGCCGGGGCTGGGTCGGGGCTGGTTTTCCGAGGCCTTCGTGAGTTGTGACTCAGCCGTGTTAATACAGGATTTCCTTGCGTTATTTGTCATGTGAGGGGTTCTGTATGGCACAACGTTAGCTGAGAAGTGCAGTGGTTAGCAGTTCGACCAGTGAAGGACTTTTGCCTATAGGGATGTAATAAAGCGGGCGGGGGGGGACATCCAAAGGCTTACACTGAGACTTTTCAAGTAACAGGACAGTAAGAACAGTATTGTGACACGAACAGTGAAGGTGCAGGATCATCAGCAGGTGGTCTCAGGTGAAGCGGATAAGACCAAATGCCCATAATTGGTCTTTTATTGAGCTGCTCAGGAAGAGGCAAGAATACTCAATTTTCATTCTCCTTGAATGAGTAGAGATCCTCAATCAGAAATGAATGAACAGTAGTCATGATTAACACATCGTGATATTAAATGAGCAAAAACATAACTCTAGAAGCAACAGATAGCAAGATGTTTCTATAGTTGTAGTTTGAGAAAACTCAAGGAGGGAAGGTAATTTCTTTTGTCTTCTGGTTATCACAAAAGATAAACCTACCTTCTACGAAACAAATAATGAGTCTAGAAAGCTGGTAGTAATGTGCTCGCTGCTACCATTATCTTTTCAGGGCAGAGAGCTGTAGCAGTGGAAGTCAAAAAAGTTGTAGTTAAATCTTTTCAGTTAGTGGTATAATGAAAGGAAGCAAGGGCTCTGGGAGATCTCCCTTCATCTCTCCCTGTTGGGGTTTAGGCTGGACTAGCCACTAAACGAATGACACAGTGAGAACTGAAGGGGGAAAAAAAACAACCACCAGGGATGTACTCATCTCAAACTAAAGTAGTTAGTGGCAGACCCTGGAAGAGGGAGGAGAGTAGCCTGGAGAGTTGGGTGTGGATGGACCTGTGGATAAAGGAGGCACTGGTGGCCATAAAATGGCCAGGATGGCAGTTTGGTCCAAACTGAGGATAAAGTTTTGCTGTTGGCTTAAACTAAGCATGTGTAGCTATTCAGGGCACTGACTCCTGCTTTGGTGGGGAATTGGCTCTAGCAAAAAAGTTGTGTTAGCAAGTGGGACTAAAGCAATTGTGCAACTCTGCAGTTGCCACTGTTTCCTCCACACCTCTTGGCCTTCTTTAAGGACAGTGTAGGATTTCCCTTTGTTGTGTTTCTGTGATGATTTTAGTTTATCTCTGCATGGCATGATACAGCTTCCAGTTGTACTCTAGGAGTGTTACAGAGTTCTAAAGAGTAAGATGAAGGCTCACTGAAAAATGGAGGGAGACCAGAAAGAAAAATTTGAGGAATGGAAACTGGAACTGGATGAGGAGCAAGAGATAGGAGTTGAAGGCCAGCTCTTAGTGAAAGGAGAAACAAGTGCCAGAAGGCTCACAGGCCTTTTCACTCCTGGTGTGGTTTTTATAATTTGGGTTTTTTTCTGGGGTTTGTTTTGGTGTGCTTTTTTTCCACTATGCTACTGACCTGGAGTCTAGAGGTTGTACTAGAAAACAGGGTAATCCAAGATTAATTATCACTGTTACCTTGCTAAAGACTTTTTTCTCCCCTCCTCTCCTTTCCTTCTCAGACATATGTAGATGGGAAGAGCTGACTGCTAAAGAGAAAATGACATCTCTAGAAAAAGGTAGGTGGTTCACATGATATCTAAGCAGACTGGATTAACAGTACTTTAATTTGAATTTTAAAGACCAGAGTTACGCTGTGTGCCAGACTCCATTCATTTAAATGTATTCCTTTTATGTAGCTATTAGGAAGTAGTTATGGGACTTATTGCAGTGAAAACCAGAGCTGCCTGGATGGAACAGTTAATTGAATGTGGTTTTCTAATCCAGCTTTGTGTTGAAAAACACGTTTGTCACTGGTACTGTAATCTGTCTGTATGCTTGTCTGTCAGTCCCCCTCTAGTATTTTGAACCTGTTGGTACTGATTCAGCTAACTTGAAATTAGGCCAATGTAATGGTGCTACTACAGCATTTTTTAAATTCATTATTTGGATGGAGGACGCAGGCTCACATTTACTGCCTGCAGTATGAGGAAAAAGGCAGTATGTGTAGCTATGTTCTAAGAAGCTTTCTTGCTTTCACCCATTGTGCGAAAACTACTACAGTAATACTTCATTCAGCTGAAAACTTAGTGAACTTAAATAAAATTAATTTTAGTAGACATTATCATGTATATTGGGAATTGGGAGCAGAAAGCAGCATTACTGGGAATACTGGGGTCTGTTGATTAGAAATGAAGCCGAACTGGCTTCTTGGCTTTTCTTAAACCTTCACTTGGACAACTAAAACACATGGTAAGTAATACTTTAAAAGTCTGCTAGACTACTTAAGATATTAGTAGCTATGTAGCTAATAGCTGCTTTTCATTTAATTCTTGCTTTTAAAATGAGACTGCTCTGATTCTGTCAACTCCCAAAACCTGATTTTGCTTTCAACCTATGAGTAACATTGTCAAGAATTTTCTCCGTACTAGCTCTTTTTTATGTCTGCATTTAATCTGCATGAAATTAGGTTTAATACAATTCAGATCAATGTTTGTGTCTTGTACTGTTAGTATTAATGAGCAATGCGCAATGCACACTTGAATAAGTACTTTTCTAACGTGTGCTTTATAATTGCTGCTGCAAAGGACTATTTTACCCATGCAGTGTGCAATTAAAATCTGTAACTTTGAAGTACAGAAATTAAGTGAAGAGTTACAATGAGGCTATAACAAAGTGAAAGGTGGTAAACTTCCCTTCTGCTGTTTCTTAATTTTAGCTGATGATGCCTCATCACCCATCCGAGGACCTGGAGATGGCATGGAAACAGAGCAGACAGCTGAATCGGTGGAAGTAATCACTGGAGCCAACACTACAAACAATCACATCCACCACAGCCCACATAAAAAGACAGTCTCTTCCCTGAGTCCCGGAGTTCTGCAGCTAGGGAAAGTACCTGCTGATAAATCAGTGGAGATTGAAGCTATTCGTATATTAGTCCCCAAAGCAGCTATCACCCATGTTGTTCCAACTAAAAGTGCTAAGGTAGCTAAATCAGCGGGACATAAAGGAGACACATTCCATCAGTCAGATGGACCCACAGATCCCAAGAAAGAACAGACAGAGCTGAAAAAAGCAATTGAAAAGCTGAAGAATTCAGAAAAGCGGTTGTTACAGGATAAAGAAGGTCTCTCTAATCAGCTTCGTGTACAGACAGAGGTAAGAAATGACAGGGTGTTTTTCTCTCGCAGCTGAGCTGCTTTGGTTTATATTGACAATTTGTGAATGCAGCCAAAGAGAACTGTTATGACACTGTAGCCTTGAAACAAATAGTTTCCCTTTTGAACTTATTAGCTATGATACAGAGTAGAAGTACATCTAAGTAATCCAGTGCTGCTTCTCTCACAACAGATAAAAGTATCAAAGGCTTGAAGCCAAGAGAAATGCATTGGAGGGATGCAGGAAAATGTATCTTTCATCAGAAAAAGATTTTGAGCTCCTCAGCTCAACTGCTAAGTTTAAAATGTTATGCCATAGAAGGGGTGACTATAATTTTCTACATCATATAATTTGTGGATGTCTTGTCTAATCCTTTGTTATAGTACTGATTCAGGACTAGAATACTACTGAAACTCTCTTTTTTTCTTACAGCAGGCTTTCATTCTTCCTCTTTGGCCTCTGTTAGAATTTAAATGAGAATGTGTTTAACATTAGTCTCAAATGTTTATGCTCAATGGAGTGGATTGTGAGGCTTAATATACTCTGCATTGGATTTGTCCCATTCTGGAAAGGGAAAGGCAATTTATTGTTAGCAACTCGCAATAACTTGTACTGCATTCTGGAAGTAGGGGGTGTTGCATTCTATATTGGTAATTACAAGACAAGTTTGGTCCAATTCTAGGTGAATCGGGAGCTGAAGAAATTACTTGTTGCTTCTGTTGGGGATGATCTGCAGTATCACTTCGAACGGATGGCTCGTGAAAAAAATCAGCTAATCCTAGAAAACGAAGTCCTGGGCCGGAATATGTCTCAGTTGTCTGAACAATTAGAGCGCATGTCTATACAGTGTGATGTGTGGCGAAGCAAATTCCTGGCAAGCAGGTATGCCCTCTTACAGAACTGTTAGAACAGCATTCTCCTTCAGTTTTTTGTTACATACACCCATTACAATGCCTGGCAATGTGCATATGTATGCAGAGGACAGCCACACAGCTACACTGACATCTACTATGAAATCTGAGTGTACAGAGAAGGTACAAAGAAAGTAAGCTACTTGTAAATCTGAGTAGTTCTCCTTTTCAAAGGTAATACAGTGGGTCCTAAACATCCTAAAATCTTAACTACAGCTCTTGTCAACATAGCAAGAGAGGTTCTTAACTCTGATAGACTGTGTGCAGTGTAGGGTTTAAATATGTCTTCCAGGACAGCTGTCTTGACTTGTCTTAAAGGTAATTAGCTTCATTTTCATCCCCACCCCTCAAGTACGATACAGTCATCCATGTGTGAAGAAGTTGATTTGGTTAAGTACTCTGCTTACAGTGATTCAGGGATCTACTGGGAAGGGCAGCTCAATATGGAAGAAAGAGTTAAGGGCACCTTTTCATTAAACACTGATTGTGTTCCTGCTAAGAACCTTACTGTTACTTCTGTAACCATAAAATAGTGGGTAGCAAAAGTCAGGAGTAAATCTTAAGCTGGTCTGAATGTCAAAATCTCGTTTGATAATGGATTAGACTTTTAACTTGCTATGTGTGGTTGTCTTACCAGATATGTAAATAGTGTTCTAGGATTTTTAATCCTTTACTGCACTTGGATATAACTAAATTTTAATTATGATGCTTAGTGCAGATTACAAAAAGGCCTTACTGCTTGAAGGAGATGGTAATAGAATACAGTGTCCTCCCTTTAATTTGCTGGTCTTAAAAAGTTTCAGCATATTGAGTGAATGTAAATACCTGCAAGTGTTACTATCCTAATTTAACTTGTTTCTTTAGCATTAATAGGAGTTCTGAGATGAGGGGTGCAAGTGCCTTCTAGGAACGACAGTGTGGTGATGTGCTTAGAGTAACACCCTTCAATATCGTAACGTTCTGGTTTGTTGAGATCTCAGATTTCTAGCTGGTTGTTGTTTAAAGGTCATTCCGGTTTTTGCATTTGCAGTATTGCAGGCATTTGAAATACCTGCTCAAGGGGTCCGTGCCAAGTCTCATGGCATAGCAAAATTGGACAACAGTTGTCTCATTTGTAGCTCTTAAATGCTCTTATCTGGCAGGTACAACATCTAGTTCTGCCCTTGAGAAAGGCAAAGAGTTGAATGAATGCAGTCTGTAGCCATAGCTGTCATCTTTAGAGATGAGTATGAAAAGACACGATTACAGCATATTTGTGAGAACTGTGTTAGTAAAACAAAATGTATTTAGCTCTATTTATCTGTCAGGATGCATGTCTACCATGTTTACGTACTCAAGGTGTTTTAAGTGTCTGTTATGAAATTTGTATTAAGTAACATAAGATTGTTTAAACTCAGCAAGTCAAAACACAGTCTTGCACTTGTGTTGACTGCAGTTGAACAGAAATTGCTGTTAATACATGTCCTTTGTATTAAGGTTGATATAGGTCCTGCATGGGGGAGGGGGGCAAGAACAGCAGCCTAATACTTAGTTTGAGCTGACAGATTACTGTCTGTCGTAGAATAAAGGTGACTTTCAAACTGCTCACTTACACTGCTGATTGGAGATTTCTTTTGCAGGGTTATGGCTGATGAGCTGACCAACACCAGAGCAATTCTTCAGCGTCAAACCAGGGATGCACAAAGTGCAATCCAGGACTTGCTGAGTGAACGTGATCAGTTCCGTCAAGAGATGATTGATACACAGAAGTATGATTTTTCTAATCCAGACTGCCTCTGTGCGAACTTTTCATTTCTGTCAGTTTATTCTGGGCCAGGGAAGAATTAAATAACTTTCCCCTATCCAGTGATACTCAATAAAAATCAGTTATGCTGATGGGTAGTATGGTCAGTTTTTAGTCTCAGAGCTGAAAAAAACAAAGTAACATTAATTCTTTCTTCATTGTTCCCTGGAGGTGTTAGGGGCCATATACTTTGAACTAACATCTGTCATTTCCTCAGACTTTCTCTATTCAATCACTACTGTCTTGACTTCATGTCTCCCCTGTCTCCTCCTAAAACACACAGATTCGTCTACCCACACTGGCTTTTTAATGCATATCCTGCCAGATGTAAAATTATTTTATGAGTATTAAAATACTGTGTTGGTGAGGCCTTGCCTTGGAGGATAGCCTGTTTGCCTCCTTGTTTTTAAACACTTAAACTTCCTTTTTAGGTTAACATTTGGCTTGTGCAGTAAGTCTTCGGAAGAGATGATTCTTCTGAAGTATGCTGTGTGCTGATAGTAGAGAGTACAAAAAAAACACCATTAGCGCTTTTTTTCCTTTCTGCACAGGCTGCTGGAGGAGCTGATGGTTTCTCTTCAGTGGGGGAGACAACAGACATACTATCCTAGTGCCCAACCTTACACTACAACAGAGCTAGCAGCTGTGAATTGTAAGCTAGCCAAAGCTGTAAGCTCCCATCTTCTTGGAGATGTTGGCACTAACAGTCCAAAAAAGACTTCAACAGCTGTGGAGTTCTGCAATACCCCTGCTGAGAAAATGGCTGAAATGGTAAGAACTCTTCATCATCTCAGTCTGTCAACACTGCGTCTTCTTTCCAGAAAGAAACATCTTGCTTTGTGCTAACTGCTTAATATCTTGCCTTTTTAAAAAACTATATGCAGGGGAAACATGCTAAATAGGGCTGTTTCCCTCATTTAAAAAAAAAAGTTTAAAAAAAAATTAAAAAAAACCCCAAAAAATAAAACTGGAAGAATAAGAATAACAACATAAGTAATATGATGATACCTACCGTTTCATCCTCTTTCCCTAGCACCACAAATAACTGGGTCAAAATTTGTTTAGAATTAGTGTGTCAGGAGGAAGCCAAGTGAAAATACTTAGTTGAGTTTAAAAACAAAGTGGGAGAAGAAATATTGTTCAGGTAGAAACAAGTCATAACACTTGTACTTGCAGTAGTTTCTGTTGCCCTAAAAATCAGTTCTGTTGAAAGTGGGTGGAAACACAGAAGCTATATGATTATCTTTCAAGATAGGGTTCCACTGCAGAAAGCCTGATTTAAATAGCAAACTAGACTAACAGTTTAGCCTGGAAGGAATTGAGTAATAGCTGAACAGCAGGAGGCTCATGGTGCCTGGTTGTCATCTGTGTTCTTGCCTGGTTTTGCTCAACTCTGCTAAACAGATTAGATTTATTTTTTTTATTCCCAATAAAATACTTTGGATTTCTGATGGACTTTACTAATTTTTTAAAAAGTACTTAATGCCTTTCTGTTGAGGATCTGGATAGATGGATTTTTAGTTTTCAACTTGAAAAAATTGAAAAAACTTGTTTTTCAACAGAAATCCTTCGTAGCTGTTAGAGAAGGATAAACCCCATTAAACTTAATAGCTATATTTTCATTCTCAACTTTTCCATCCTTAGGTGCTACGTGTACTGGATCCAGCTGCACGTACAGAAACATCAGCAGAAGTTTCTTTTTCTGAGACTTCTCCATCTTCCTTCCTTTCCACAAAGAAGAATATTGGAAGGTTTCACCCATATACAAGATACGAAGATGTAACTTTCAATTGTTGCAATCACTGTCAAGGAGAGCTGGTAGCCCTTTAAAAGCACTGCCCATGCAACGCACATGCACTCTTTCTGAAGAATTACACTAGTTGATGTTCAGCAGGCTTCCCTTTTCCCTGTTTCTTTCCATAATGGCTGGGTTCAATACTGAAAATCATGCAGTTTCTGCTTCTCTACCTCTTGAAGTTAGGGACTGACAGGATTTCCTCAGCCTCTGGGATACTTCTACTTTTCAGTCTGGAAAGCTACTTATTTTCTTCTACAAAGGCAAGATGAAAAATGTTACACTGATCCAATTTGTAGGGCATAGAGATGTCCTTGACTATTTAAGGTTTACAGTCTTATTAGCAAATCTCAATTAATTTATCTTTAGAGGGAGACAAAAGCGTAACTCTAAAAGTAAATTAAGTGCTAAGGCAATGGAAAATGGTCAGCTCCATGCGTGTTGTTAGTTTTGTTTTTGTTTTTGTTTTTGTTTTTTTAATCTTAGCTGAGGTGATGAACTGTCCCCAAGTCTACACTCAGTCTTTTAAATTTAGTAATAAAATGGAATATGTGCAATGACTTTTTTCATAGCTGTAAGTTCTGAAAGTAAGCATATGCAGTGTTGGCAGCCCTCCTGGCAAGGAGGGGAAAGAGCTTGAATGAACTCTAGCTATAATATATAAATAGTAACTGGTTTTAAATGGATTCTGGAAAACTGTGTGGGGTGAGATACTTGTGTTTCCCTAAGCCAAAATAATGGCTTTTCCATCTATTTCAGCTTCCAGAGTGAAGCTGTTGCATGGCTGATCCTCAGCAAAGACAGGCTGATACGCCTCCTTTAGTATGTAGTGTTGAAACCTGACCTAGAATTAGAACTCAGTCCTTGCCCAAGGTCTTCCTGGGTGTTAGAGGAAGCTGAAGATAAGCATTAAGTTTGCACAGGTACTGGTAAAAAATTATATTTTTTTACTTGTATGGTTTTATAATCTTGATGTAGGTTCAAAGAGAAATTTTGGCAGATAATCTGCTAAATCCAAAGAAGCCTATTTAAGTTGCAAATACAAAGAGGAAAGATAGGAGGATGCAAATATGCATTTTAATTTCTTGGTTTCAATCCCAAATTTATCATACGTAGCTGTCTAGTTTGGAGAAAGGGTTTCTGAAATGGTTGCTTTTACCCAGTTTTCCTTTGAATCTCATACCATCAGAATACGTAAGTTATAAGTTCTTGCTGTTGCTGGTCGTGCTTTGGTTTGCATGAAGAAAACTACAATAAACTTTCTTTGCTTGCTTTCAAGTTACAATTTTGGATTTAATATAGCTGTATTATTTTCTCTGCAGCATAAAAGGAACTATATGACATTGAACTGTAAAGCCCTTCACTCTTCTGGTCTGAGGTAGTGAACCAAGAAATGCTTCTTTTGTAGCTTACTACAATTAGGGAGATAGATAGCATGAACTTTTGCAAACTTTCCCCCGGCATTTGCTTGCTAGATACAAGAAGCATTTCTTGGCCTTGGTGTCAGGGGAAGGTACAGGAAGGAGGAAGGTGCTTGTTACTCATGTTTCTCATTAGCATGTGAAACTTTCACTTCACATCCATGCCCTTTATCTATTGCTGATAAAAGCTGCAACACAGCCCCCTCCAGTCAAACACCACTACTCTCTCAATATGCCTCTATCTCTAAAAGGGTAAAAAAAAAAAAAATACCAATGGCAAATTGGCTTTGCATCTACCACGCTTCCTTCTGTTACAGTACTTCTAGAAAACGTTTTGAATGTGGAAAAGTATAAGAACAATGCCAGATCATTACCAAATCTGTTGGATGTACAGCTGGACAGAATGTTCCTCATCTTCTACTGATTTTATGAGTGACCTCAGCATATTCCCTGACAAGAGTTCAAAATCTAGCTGGGTAAGGTGATGTAGTTTATTATAATAGACTTAGCAAACATGGACATGTATACAAGGAATCCAGCTTCCTTGATATTGGTGAAGGTCATAACTCACACAACACTTTAATTTCATGGAATAGAAAACTACTGAATACAACTCACAGAAATAAGTTTCATAAACTATTGCACGTTCACAAACATGTTAGCCTTCAGCGACCAACTTCCCTTGAACTAAAAAAAGTCTGCTGGTCAACACATCAATAAAAAGTGGTATAAGAAACAGCGTTTTCCAACAACATAACACCTTGTACAGTCTTCATCACAAGCAGCAGCAAATAATAGCAATATTAATCCAGCAAAAATTCAACACTTTTACATAATAGCCTGCATCCAGGAATTCATGGTGGAGTTGAGTATAAAGTGCCTTTTAAAGACATGGACTATGTGTTTGCCACCCTTGTGTATAGATCTCACGCTCATTTAGATTTGGTCAAAACAAGAAGATCCCTGAGTTACACATAAAAGCAGGCTTTTCAACAAAATAATTACAAATAAATAGATAGTAAAATCATTGTCAGTGAAGGGAATTATTAAACTTGCTCAAAGGCTTTAAAAACACCACAAAAAGTCAGTAGCTGTAAAGAGCAAAAGGTCAAGCCATAAAAATTAAGAGGCTTGCCCCCAACAGCTCTGAGGTTACATCAAACTTTCAACTGTAATGGTCTGTGAAGCGAAAGGATTTAGGCTCTGAATTAATGCAGTGGATGTTTTGCATCTGTTTTGCTCTTCTGGCTTCTAATCTAAGCTGCCTTGCTCTCTCTTTAGCAGCGAGTTCTTCTGCTCGTTTCTCTTCTCTCTTTCTTTTTAGCCATCTGTGGAGACAGAAACAGGACTAGAAGTACTGACAGTTGCAATTGAAAGTTTTACTCCATTTCTTCAAAGGCGACTTGCCCCCATTTAACTAGAGTCACCTTGTCCTGCAGGATAAAGTTAGGCTGAGCCAAGTCTAAAAACCTGCTGCTCCTCAACACGGGAGGCACCACTTTTCCATCCCACTTCTGCTCCTGCACTCACCTTCCCCCCCACCCCTTTTGTTGAGCTCATTCAACTCAGGGACTCGAGTTGAATCCATTTTATTGGATTAACTTTCTGCCTGTTTAATGAACTGCATCAACTCAAGTCGGCTCCAGAACAGGCTAAAAGGGGTAGGGGAGAAGGATCTCCCTTTTTTAGTAGAAGCAATTCACTATTTCAGTTCAGCTTCTGACAAGTAATTTCACAACAGTGAACCAACAACATCAAGGAACTGACGCATTTTTGCTAGGGTGTAGGTTTATGAGGGCACATTTATGCAAAAAAAACCTCCAAACCAATAAGGACTTCAGCAGTAAAGATGTACCATAAAATAACTACAGTCTTAAGCTGATAGACCACAAAATTTTCAAATATGATTCCCTAGGAATAACCCTACTCACTCTTTAAAGGCTCTGTTGCATTCCTCTGTTCTAGGAAAAAAGGCAATCCCCTCAGCTTGACGTCTCAAAATTTCAATCTGTTTTTCTTTCATATGTTCTTGGTGCTTTTTTTTAAGCCATAACTTGAAGGCTTCTTCGGGATTCCTGCTCCGCTCCTATTTAAAAAAAAAAAGACATATTTACACAAGGCTTGTCAATAAATGACGTTTATATTAATCACATTACAATACTTTTTTTGAACTCTGCTGGCATCTCCCGTGCACGAAACATACTTTATAAGCAAACTAGAGCATATGCTAATCTGGCATGGAATATATACATAAGCAAGCATTCAAAGCGGTATGTTTTATGAAATACTGAATTTAGTTTTTCAAGCCGTTGCTGCAAGGCAGAGGAACTTTAGAACAGAGCATCTGAATCTTCAGGTTTTGGTCAGGTCATGTGCATTAACTGCTTGTCAAGAAGTTCTGATGTAAGGAACACACATCAAAGGATTTTCTGGCTGCTTATTCACTGCAGGGTTCAATCCTGATAAAAAGGAACATCGCTATCTCCTGTGATTTTACAGCTATCAAGTTCATATATGCAGCTTCTACGATGCAAGCCACCCTGCCAAGCAGGACAATGCTAAACATGCAAGTCAATCTAGTTCTTCACTAAAACCAATGTAACAAAAATATTTCCTATAACTCTAAATTTTCATATGCTTAGTGTCGGGTTTCAGCTGAGATAGAGTTAATTTTCTTTCTAATGGCTGCTGTGTTTTCAGATTTGGTATGACAGGACTGTCGATAATGCATATTGGTTTAGTTGTTGCTAAGTGATGTTTATAATAGTCAAGGACTTTTTTCAGCTTCCCATAGAAGCTGAGAAGGAGCCTAGACCGAACAACAGAACGGCCGATGGAATATTCTGTACCACAGACGCCGTGCTCAGTAAATAAATGGGGGTTGGCTGGGGATGGGGGGCAGGGAGAGCGGAATCCGTGATCTCTGCTTAGGTTGGGCTGGGCAACCAATTCACTGGACAGTGAGAGTGACTTGTGTCTTGTATATTCTTTTATCATTATTATTATTTTTATTTTCCTTTTCTGTTATTCTGTTAAACTGCCTTTATCTCAGCCGACAAGGGTTTTTTTCCCTTTCCCCTCCTTTTCTCCCTCCTCTCCCTACCCTTCTGGGGAGGAAGAGGGGTGAGTGAGAGGCTGCACGGTCCTAGTTGCTGGCTGGGGTTAAACCATAACACTTAGCTAAGAACACAGGCTTAGAATTTGGTTTTCCTATTTAACAGGAGCACTATACATCCCAGTCCTACACTAAGGATATCTTACTTTGCTATTCAAGTCTTCTAGCTCCTTTGCACGACGAATTCTCTTTTCTTCTTGCACTTGTTCTTTCTTCTTCTGTAACCAAGCTTTAAAAACCATCTCATTCTCTCTTCTCTTCTGTTCTTCTTGTTCCCTTTTCTTTTCTTCTTCCTTGAATGGAATTAAGGTAGTTTTTAAGATAATCATCTTCATTTGCAAAGGCCTTCATTGTCGCAATAGACAATACATAAGCCATTTGAGTTACATGAGAGAGACACAAAAATACTGATGAAACAAGAATACTCAACGACTGCATCATACTTGATAGTACTTTTAGGAAGAAACAAGTTTGAGCACTTCTGCGGTTCAGGTTACATTCAGATACTTTCAGTCTAACCCTTTTTGTGATTGCCTCCATTTCCATGATACAACTCAACTCACAGACATTTCAATAGCAACAGGTGAAACTTTTAAAATTAAGCCTGCACAATAGCTCTGATGGGTTTAAAATCAGATTAAACTGGTGCATTTTAAAAATCAGCAAAACTCTCGGGCTTCTTGGGCCACTAAACCCTAAAGGATATTTAACTACCTATGGACTGCAGGCAGTACCTTATAAATATGGATTTTTTTCTGGACATAAAGTTGTAATGTATTTACTTAAGGAGTGTTAACAGCTTAACACTTTTTTCAAGTTTACAAAATGTTTTTTACAAAATTGAGAAAGCTTTTTTGTAATTATTAATCGCATTTTAGTTAATGACAAGTACCAAGGCTTCAAACAAGTTCTGAAAGCTGATGAGGACATTTTACCAGGTTTTGCTTCTCTTTAACACAAAAGCCACAATCCCCACTCATCTCAGCACTCAGAGAAATCTATTCTTGTGAACAGATGATGTTCCTCCCACCTACAACTTTCAGACTACTCTCCAAATTTACAATTTATAATTTAGTGAAATAAAAGAACCCCCACCAAAATGAAGCAGATGGATTCCAGTAATGTCAAGAAATGTTTCATGCCTGTGAAATCCATCACAGAATGGAAGAACTCCATTCAAGAATGAAGAAAATATAGTAATACATTCTTACCTTTTCATAAGTCAGCCAAGAGGAAGAGATTTAGCACACACTGTTAGGAAAATAACCTTCCTTACCTCCACCATGCTACCTTTTACTTTAAATAGGCGGAGTGTGGTGTCAAGAGATCTAGTCTTATGTGTACGAAGAAAACACATCAGTAACTCTTCACATTTCATACCCCTGGTTACTGAGCTAAGCCTCAGCAAAATTTTTAAATAAAGCAGGCTAGACCTATTTCCATGGATAGAAAGCAACTTTGAAGCCACTAGCCAGCTTACTTAGAACGCCATGGCATAGAAAAATGGTAGATGCTTCCATGCTGTTTTTATAGAGCAACATACATAGTAAGCTACCTTTTTGGAATTGTATCATCATAATGCAAATGAATCAAAACATCTAAGTTTTTTAAATCTTTGGTTAAGGTTTCTGAAGTTCCTGTCACAGCTGTCAAAGGCTGGGTCTCTAATAAGTATTATTTTTTTCTTAATAAGGAGTTCAGAAAGAATTAAAAGGGTTTTTTTCCCAGTAATACATAAGTTACTGATTTGATTTTCGAGAATATTTTTTTTTTCTTTTAAATTACTGCCTTTTATAGATACAAGAAGAATAGCTGCAGTACTGGGAATGTTTTCTTCTTTTTGTCCTCTCTGTAGTGCCCAGGTAAAACCAAATCAGAAGGAAAAGTAGTATCCACTAGCAGAAAAAGGGGAAAATAACCTACTTTGCAACAAACTCATTGAGAAAACTTACAATGCTCACCCATGCAAAACCTTTACAGCAAAAAAGTATCCAGTTACATTATTGGTCAACATGACTTCACCTGCATGCATCTTATGCAAGCAACAAGGCATGCCACTTTTGGAGTCAGCTGTATCTTCCATAAGCGGGGTTAAAACACATCCCGCTTTGTTCATAGTTCTCACAGTCATTCTCCTGTGTAAATCTTATTTTATGACTGAACACTCTCACATATGATAATCGCCTGTTACATACTTTATGAGCACCCAGATGAGCACCTGCATTACTGTGGTTAATGTTAACTTCCCAGATTGCAGTGTAATCTATGGAGATACGATACCATGTGCTACGTTCCAGTAAACAGTGGGCCTGTAATGGAACCTAGGTAGAAAGAGAGTCAATAAGCAAAAGCAGCAAGTACAATATAGCAGAAGGCGGCCTATTTATGGAGGATATATTGCAAAAATACTTGATTTCTCCTGTAAGCAAGGCATGATCCTATGCCACTCTGTGGGTTTTTTTTTTTATTTTAAGGAAAGGAGTTTTGACAGATTCTGTACAAACTCCAGAGGAGAATAATGATAATGACAATTATTATTATTATTGCCTCTTTTATCACGGAAAAATGGAGTAAATGCCATGAACATGTGGTCTCTGAAGCAGAGAAACTATATAGTCACTGTGATCTACTTGTTGCCTCTATGTCTTTACCTCTTTCCTCAGTTTTTCTTTCCTTTGTTCTAGCTGCTTACGCAATTCTTTTTGCCTGGGAGAAAGACAGTAAGTGGAGCTTCTCACGGGAACGTTTGCAGACTGAGCTCTCTGCGGAGTCTTCCGTCTTCCCAGTCCTCTTGCAGCGTTGATAGCAGAATTTGGTCGACGCTTAGGGTTAGATGGAGGCTTAGGGAAATACACACACTCTTCTCCACCATGAGAAACAGAATGTGCTCCTGGTCTTACTGGAGATACTTCCTTCATTCCAGAGACAGTGCCAAAAGGACCGTAGTGTGAAGATTTTGGAGACGTATGTTGAGTTTCAATATCAGTAAAAGAAACACTTATAGGGGGCAAAAACCCCTGGCTTTCAATATCGCGTAAACTTAAGAGTTCAAATTTTCCATCTTTTTCCACTAGAATTTTGCCATCCTTCTTTTCCTCATCCTTGCCAGCACATGGTGAAATTGATGTGCCTTCCTGTCCCATTTCATTAGAAATGTGCAACCGAGATAGCCTATTTGAAACATCATCTCCTCTTCCAAGGTCAGTTTTACAAACTTCAGCATCTTCTGGAGGAGGAACTTCAAGATCCACCAACTTATCCTTAAATTTTAATTTCCGTTCTCTGTTCTGATCCACAGGAGCCTGATCCTCCAGAAGTTTGTTCGCTTCTTCAATCTTTTCCAAGATGTAACGCTTTATTTCTTCATCTTCTTCCTCATCCAGTTCCTGCTGGTTTTCCAGCTTGGATTCCTGGATAGAGCTCTCACTATCAGTATCAGATACACCGTCACCCTGTTTAGTATCAGATCTGGATTCCAAACTCTCTTCATTGGAGGGTCTCACTTTCGCATCTACATCTGCCTCTGAACGCTGATCTGGATTTTCTTCCATTTCCTCATTGTCTTCCTCAAACTTGTCCACAACTTTAACAATTTGTGCTTCAATATCCTCTTCATTTTTTTCAGGATTCTAAAAAAATTAAAATAAACTAGTCTATTCTCCCAACAAAGAACAGTATCAGAGAAAGAGAAAAGAAAAAGAGAGAGAAGAGCAGTACTACCCTAATTCTAAAAAGGCAGTCAAATAGTGCACGCCATAATTAATAGCTTTTTTTGGCACTAACAGTTTCTCCATGTTCAAATCTGCACAAAGTTTAACTAAGCACCGGCAATCAGTGACAGCATAAAAACAGAATGTGTGTTGCACAAACACTTAAAGGAACCCAGTTTTGAAACAAACATATTATTTTCAATGAATACTGAATTTTCTCTTTTAAAAAAATCATAATCAAACTGACCAGTTCACTGAATTATTTTTCACTATAATTTCAAATAACCTTCCTTGTCAAAATTCAGTGAATATACCTACACGTTTCAAACCATATTGAATTTTGTGCTTATGAATCCAAATATTACTCATTTTTGTCTTTTAAATAAGACAACTAGCATTTAATTTAACAAATACCTCTCCTTCACCAAGGTCTTCTTTTTCATCTTTATCAATTAGCCATTCGAGGTCTTTTTCAAAGTCATCCTCATATTCTCCACTTTCTGTTAAATCACCCATATCTGCTAGATCCCCTTGGTCTTCCTTTTCACTCATTTTGGCGATGTGTTAGAACAATACTATAAAGAGGAGAGGAAACAAAATTGTTTTAAAACTCTAGTGACACACAAATATGGAACACTGATATCCTTTACGGCACCCACATCAAGCTTGTGAGCAGTGTCAATATAACCATGTTGGATTATGCAGCAGCACCTCAGAACTAAGAATCACTAATGGTTTATAAACATGAAAGGTTTGGGCATTTCCAGCTCCCACTACTAGGGCAAGATCTGAGTCAAGGCAAACCAAGGTGACTTAACGTCTTGCAGTGTGTCTCTGACAGAGCTAAGACTAGAACTCATGATCTCTTAAGTGTTAGTCCTATCCTTTAACAAAGAGATCACTGGTTTATGTTTATTAGAAGTACTACCAGCTTTCATTGCTCCCAGGTGTGTTTTACATTGTTGCTTTATATCTGCCTGGTCCACTTTAAAGAAATCTTAACTTGTTTAAAGTTACGTTGCAAAGACGTGGGATACACAAGTCCTAGAAGATCCATGCCATGGCTTATGGTAGATCAAATTACCAAAAAGCTTCACATTATGACATATTCAAATGAGCAGACATTCATCGGACTCTTAACAGGAACCTTCCGCTAGAGTGACTGAACACTTACAAGCAGCTAGCTTTCAAACCATATCACCTCCACCAGTATTAGGGCTAAAGAAAGTCACACAGACACCAGTTGAGACTGCTGGGAAAAGAATTCAGTTCTGGTTTGAATTTCTGAGGACAACAATGGGAAATACTCAGTAGCCAGTTAATCAGGCTAGATATAGTCATATTCATATTCATGACAAAACTGAAGATGAGCCACTATAAGGATTGAATCTTTTAAACAGTCTTTGTACTGCATAGCACGCAGGTGCCAACAGCTCCTGAAGGACTGCTTAAATGCCAGTGCTTGGGGGTCCAGGCTGACTGCCCGCACCCCTCAGCTCAGCTCACTCAATTGAAGTCATCTGTCTCCATCTGAAGACACAAAAGGGTTAAAGATGTGTGGAGACACACATCAGCCTAGACAGCTGATTCTACTCTTTTTACAGCTTTAGCCACTCACCATTCCTTCACTAGTTTGTTTATTACTGTTTACAAAAGCAACATAAAAGAAGGAAGCGTTGATTATTCAAAAGTTCCTGTTCTCTTTGTTCCCTCAGCTAGAAGGTGCCACTTCTAAGTGTCTCTCTAGTAGGACAAATCTGTGTCACTTACAACATACTACTAGAAGAACCGGATATGAGTATTAGCATATGGCAACAGAATACTCGACGTAAGAGTTAGCTCTGACCCTGGATGGCTCTGGAACAGCTAGGCAGCACTTGCTGTGTGACCATCCTGCCCTTCCAGAAAAGAAGGGTTGCACCTGGACTTCCCAATCTGTCTAGCACTTTGCCATACAATTTGTAAAAACCCTTCCATCCAGAAGATGCTGCTTAAATTCCTTCAAGCTTTTGTTTTAAATTCTGATGAGCGTCTCGGAGGTCTCAGTTATTTACTCACATGAATACCAGCTCCTCTTCTTAAAACTGTGTTTCATGCTTGACAAGAGCACCGCTCTTTTAGACCTCATAATTTAGTCAAGATTTGTTTAAGAGGAAAGAAGGGTAATAAAGCTGGGCACTTTTGTGGCAAACTTGTTTGTATACAAACTTTATAGAAGCTCTTCTTTTTGTTTGATATGTATTTTGTTCAAGAAAATCTGGCATTTTTTTCTCCTAATGCACTTATTTTTTAGCCATCACCTGCCATGAGAACCACTCTAGATTTCTCTGAGTTTAAATTTTCGAATTTGTTCAGACTGTTGCCCTGGCATTCCACACTATGTCTATTACATCATGCCTTTCCTGTACGTCTTCTCATACAACACGTAATCCTTGTTGCTGGGAAATGCCTCTTCCTTCACAAATATCCTTGGTTTGGGTGGTGACATGTACCTGGGTTCTTAGTGGAGGTTACTTTGCTCTAGTACATATTCAGCACAAAAGAAGTACTTCTCTTTAACTTCATCATTATGGTAAGTGGATGCAAAAGCTACAAAGCTGAATCGCACCTTTAACAAAACACGTCCACATCAGTCTGTGACACTCAACACAAATACAGAAAACTGTTCAATTTATTTTGGATACATATAATAAAGGAGAGCAGCATAAAAATCAACCTCTTCTATTGTAACATAGAGTAGTCATGGCTGAAGAGATAATTTCAGTCTAATGACCTTGTTTCAGAAAATCCTGAATCAACTCCTATTCTATTTAGGGTCTTATGAAGTAAAGATCAAAGTGCTTCAGCTTTAATAGGGACCAAAAAATATTCAGAAAATCCCAAGCCTTCATTTTCACCTGCTTCTAATACTAANGTTGTGCAAAGCTCGGTAACGCCTCTTCGCCGTTACATCCAGGCGCCGGCCAGGCACAGTCACAAGAAGCGGGTCGAAGTGATGGACTGTGCTTATTTTGCCCCCTTCGTACCAACATCTACCCACACGCAGACTCGGCACCCCGAACCCAGCCCTGTTGGGGCGGGGAACGCCCA
>VYZM01013369.1:24079-38336 GCA_013398915.1 Dromas ardeola | reverse complement strand
CCTCCATTTTCGGGTGTGAGGGCCCGTCAGAAGGCGCTTTCTTTTCCCATCGCGTTAGAAAATGTCATGTAACGCTCGGAAATTAAAGCGAAGCATATCACGCCGCGGTGGGGTGGGGGGGAATGGGGGGGCGCGGCAGCCCTGAGTGCCCGGGAGAGGGGCAGCGTTCCCCGGGGCCAGGTGAGAGCCTTTTGATGCTGCTCACATTATGCACTTGCCTGGGAGCAGCCTGCGCATCGGCAGTTGTTATGTTGTATTATTCATGCTCGGGCTGGCCATGAGCCATCTGATCAGAGCGAGAGCCAGCGGCCTCAAAATTTGAGCTTTCGTGGGTGAAGACAAGCGCCGCGTCTCCAACAGGGGTGCTCCTCTGAGGGAAGGAGGGAGTCGTCCTTGCTGGCAGCACTGACGTGGTGCCCGTCACACCGCCCCCCACCCAGCTGTGGCCCCCAGTTTTAAATACACTGGCCCAGCAACGCGAAGGATGACAGTCTACAAATGCACTAGGAAGCCGCACGCCTCAGAGGGCAGCACGGTCCCTGCACTAAAGGGTTAATCAAAGAAAATAAGGGCAGAAAATCGGCATGAATACATTCAGCCAGGGCGTTGATAACTCTCAGAGCAGCGCAGGCAGAGTCACCCTTTCGCTCAAAGTAACGCGGGGCAGAAAGCTAAACCCCTTCGAGGTGGGGGTTCAGGAGGTCTCTGAAGGCAGTTGTCACCATAGGCCACACATCACAGGAGGAGGTTGGACTCCACGACCTCGAGGTTTCTGCTAATCCCACACCATACAGCCAGAAAGAGAAACGGGGTTTGACATTGCTTGTGGCTAGTTGGCAGGGCTCCCTGATATTTACCTGAGATAACACTCAGGTACCTGCTTGGCAATAGTTCCCGCTGTACCTGGAAAAACTTCAACCAGCAACCTCACCCAGGGTCACGCAGTTCTCCTCTGCTTGAAGACAATTTGCTGAACTTCTGATTTTCCACATTTCACAGACAGGTGGCTTCGACAAGTTCATAGCAGAATAAAACAAAAAGGGCTGGGCACAGTATCAAAGCTTTATGCTCCACTTCTATCCTACAGCTTTTATGCTTCATCTTGCAAGACACTGCCGCCCCTTTTATTCACAAGAGATGCTTTGTTCAACTAATTACAAACCCGTATGATTGTATGACAAGGATTAGACCCCGATGCTGGATGACCAAGATGTGATGCTTGATAATGATAATGTAATGATATCTTAAGGTCAATCTAAATTAATGCATGCATTCATTAACCCATATGTCATTAAATTATAGGTTTTCAGATGTCCCCATCTGTGAGGGAGCTACAGAACACGGTCTTGAAAAAATGCAATGAGCAGTACAGGGCTCTGAGGAGAGGCCAAACAATGCAGGGCTCCGAGGACAGGCCCCGACATGTTCGTTGCTCTTTTCTATGTCACTAATGCTTCAGTCACTGTCTAGGGAACACCGATTTACTCTGAGCAAGTATGTTTGGCAGAGAAAGGCTGCGTAAGACCTCCAGAGCAATGTTAAACACACACTTTAACACCTTTTGTCTGTTGTGTAGGAAACAGCTGACACTGTCAAGAGTTGCTAGGAATGGGGTCCACAGCTCCCAGTCTCCTGCCCCTTCCATAACCAAAGTCCCTCTTCCCTTCCCAGTACTTGGCTATGGTCACACTAACAGAGAAGAAAATGTAATCACATTCACGCAGAGCCCTTCCCTTTCCCCCAGAGCAGTCAGCTGTTTCACACACACACAGAGCTGCAGCGTGGTTCAGAGTAACCTCGCCATGCCTTGGTGGGCTGTCAAAACCCATGCTAGCCCAGGGGGACAGCAGTGGGTGCTGCTCCTGAAGCAGCAGCCTCTGGCATCTCTTACTATTCCTCACCTTTTGGACAGAACAAGCCCAGCAACTGGCCTCTCCCCCTAACAGTGATCCTAACACCCAGGAATTGTGCCAGGTCTCACCAGCATCATAGCAAGCCCCGTGCAGGATACACAGATTCGGTGGTAGCACTCACCTCCAGCAGCCCCCGGCATCACCTGGAACAAAGAAACAGCCACAGCATCCAAGGGAGACACCCCAGCCGTGCGTAGCATTTATCTCATCTCCATCAAACCGCACCGTGCGCTGTTTTGCAAATGCGGGAATTCAGCTCCTTGACAGTAGCTGGGTGTCCCTTTTCAGCGCTCTCAGCTGTACACGGAGTGGCAGGATGCGATGGGAGGAGCAAGGAGGATTGCCATGGTTCACGTGGACCTGCTTCGCTCGCAGGCAAGAGCAGGCTTAGGATTCTTGTCACAGCAGCTTTCACCAGCACCAGAGACGTGAAACGCTTGACTCTGCCTTAAAGGGCAATGCTATACCTGTATGAGCTACTAGTTACCTTCCTGCCCTATGCAAGCAGAGATTTTAAACCCCCACACTGTCACGAAGCTCATCCCCACACAGCTGACTCCTATGTTCACCCAGAGAAGGCAGATGAATGAAATTCAGAGCGAGCCTGACATGCTGACAGTCCTATCATTCCTGCCTCAGCAATAATGCTCCCAATGCAACACCCGTAAGAACGGCAGTTTTTCCTAGACCTCCCTTCCCCCCCAGACCACCCATTTTCTCTTGGTTTTGGTGTTGTGCAGAGGGCTTGTTGGGTAGTAGCCCACTACTGGGCTTAGGTAGGTACTACCCACACTGAACTACATCATACTGGCAGCAGATATTCGGAGACCACGTTCCCCTCCAGCCCAGCCTGTACTATCAGGTACAAGCCATCTCTTCTAGAAGCACAAGACAGAGAGCACCTTCCAAGGCAGTCAAGTGTGGGTGTGCCAGGATGGGGAAGTTTACTTCATTTCTTCTTTAAGGCCTCAATTTTGTAATTAGGTCAATGTAAATAGAAAGGTCCTCCTGCATTGCAAACCTGCACCTGCTTTCCCTCACAGTCACCCTCAGTGAGACTGATGCTTCCTGACCAGGGTTACCCTGCACCAGTGAGTAAGTAATTTTCTTCCCTGTTGGACCAGTCCACACTGGAACTATAGAGTGGTATTTCTGAACTGCTCAGCAATTAAGGTTCCTCAGTGCCAGACCCAAGACACTTGCAGAGAGTTCTGCAAACCTACACAAAACAGTCCACAACTATAATCTTTAAGACTGGGTTCTTTTTGCACGGTTTGTCCTGTATTTCTCCCCCCCTCTCCCTTTTTAACAAAGACGCTCAGAACATCCTACATTAGTTGACTGCATCAGCAGTGCTGTGGATTAGCAAGGTATCAAAACACAGAACAAACACTGGCCACACAGGATATCTCAGAGTGTTTTTATTTAATAAAAATAATTATTCAATTAGAAACCACCAATGTCAACATGTTTACAGAATTTCATAGGCATCCGTAATTCTGCGTACAGCTCCAGTCAGGCTCTACAGTCACCTCATCACCACAGTAACAGCACAGCGTAGGAACCTAAACATCATCCAGGTGCGGCTTCCATACATTAACAGGCCCGAAGGCGTACACAGTGTAGCATGCCTCTCTATTGCAGTTGCTGCAGTTTCAATTACTTTGGCAGAAAAATCATTATTATTGCTGTAATTCACTAGTTAATTTTTGACTTGCTTTTAAATAACCGGGTTGTTCCCCATCAAAGATATTTATTTTGTTTGAAAAGTGTGATTAAAATTGAGCTGCTTCTTTCGGTCACTCGACACAAGTGCTGTACACCCACTCCTCATGCCTTGCTGCAACTGCCATCAGACCGAGGAATCCAAAGGACAGGACATGCAGGATCTGCACTTACTATCCCTTTCCCAAGACAGCTCATCAGCTAGTGTTTCATGGCTTCAGATTTGATTTTAAAAAAAAAAAAACAAACCAACAAAACAGTAAAGAAAGGAATATATACATGGGTGGTTTCAAGTTTCCGTTTCAGGATAAGGCAGTTAAGTTTACATGCGTAAATGCCAGTACAGCTGAGCCCCTACGTTTAGGGGGATGTTCTAGGAGGCAGGCTGCAAACACAGAGAAGCTTTGGGGAGTGGGTTCCCCTGAGCAGCCAGCCTGGAAGGGCTCCCCAGACAGCACATCCCAAACACATTAATCATTCACCTCGCGTGGTAAAGGCTGAGGCTCACAAAAGTGATGAGAAAGGCCGTACCTGTCCCAGCCAGGGGAGAGAAGCCTTCCCAATCCCAACGCTGTAAAGTCTCCATGGCACTAAAAACAAGCAATGAACCGAAGCTGCTTCTTCAGGGTCTGACTGGAAGAAGCTCTAACCAGTACACAGAGAGAAAGCTTGGAGGGGAAGCATGCTGCATCGTGTCTTCTCCCTTACCAGCTCTCCTGTACACTTAAACTTCTCACAACCTGCACAGCAACAGGGACAGTCCATAGGCCATTTCCACAGTATACTATAGATACCCGTTGCTGTACTCGTCATGGTGCATGAGTATCCAGGTGCCCAAGCCCAGGACAACTCTGTGCAACTCCTTCCCAGTGCTGAAGCAATTTGGAAAAAATAAATTATTTTTAAGAACCAGGTATGAGGCAAATCCCAAATTGCTTAGACTGGACAAAATAAAATAAAAGAACTACCCACTCCAAACATTCATTGTCCTGCTTCGGTGGAAAGCAGAGGTAGAACTAGTGGACAGAGACTCACCAGAAGCATAAAGGCATTTTAAAATAAGAGGAAAAACTGACAGAGCAGAAATCAGCATTTTTCAAAGCCTCAGGCAGGCATCCTGCTAACTACCGTAACTGAAGGTGTCTATTTAGTTACGATGCTCCAAGGTCACAAAGAATAGCTTAAAATCCTTCTCAGTGCTATACCAACATCCACCATCCCACTGAAATAGCCCAGCCTCCAGGGCTATGAGGCAATGATTCCTGTAATCACAGGAATCTGCAGTCCTAAAGGACAAAGGCAAGGATGTCCAAGGGTCCCTCAGATTAGCATTTTGTCTACTTAAACTCCAAGTTCCCACTCTAGCTTTGCAGTCCCTTGGGCACAGGCCTTCATGGCACCAGTAGCGCTGCTGGTAGCCAATTCGCCAGTGTCACAAGTTGCCCCAGGACACGGTTTATTTTTTGGGAAAGCACCATGATCAGCTATGGTACAACTCTGGCAGCAGGGGTGACAGACAGGAACAGCAGAAACAGTACGAGCAACTCAAGGAAGCATGTGCATATGCAGAAACGTAAGTGCTCTAGTCCTCAAAATGGAGCATCCAGCATTACGGGCAGGCAGAGGAGAGCCACGCTGCAGAGCACAGGCCTAAGGCCACCTCCTGTCCCAGGACTGGGGCTCTTCCACATAGAGGTCTATTAGCATGCTCTCACTTCTGCCCTGCAGCAGCACTTCAATGACAAAGAGTAGCAGTTGACTAGACAATCATGAAGCTGTCTTTTCAATGGCAGCCTCCAGATGCATAGCCTTAGACTAAAGCCTCCCAAGGCTTTCATTCCTCGAGAAAGCTTACTGTTATTCGCTGCACATCCCATATATGCAACAGAAGAACAAAAGGCATTTTAGAAAGAAGGTATTTGTTCTTACTTACGTAAGAGATAATACATTTACCTTCTAAAATGTGTTACTAATATAGTATAAATATGGATCAAGTACCATTAAGGTGACTGCCTTGGGAAGAAAAGGCAGAGATTAAAACAAAACAAAACAAAAAAACCCCAAAACAGACCTATATCTTCATATGTAGCCACTGAGAGTCTTCACTTCGTGTGCTACTGGCTTTCAGGAGATCTGCTTTGCATCTGCTTTTGTCTTCTGTAAGCTCTCATAATACTGTATATGCCACTGCCCAAGAACACCAGTGAGATGGCCGCAAAGTAAGAGGCGTAAATCATGAACTGCAGAGAAGGGTGGGGGGAAAAAAAGTGGTTAAACCATGCAGTTACCAAATTTGTAAGACGGTTAATACATGAACTCCCTCTTCTAAAATATCAGGAATCAGTGATTATTTCTCTGTCAGCAAACCTCTGACTCAGAAGCAGGTGCCTGAGAAACTTTACAGCCTGGTTTACCTTCCTCCCTCCCATCAGTAAAGCTAAGAGAGCCTGTCATACCTGGGTGAAGATGTCCAACCCAAGCCCGCTGGCATCCACAACAATCAAAGTGAGCAGAGTCTGAAGTGCTAAGGCAATGAAAGTATTGACCCCAAACACCAGGGCGTACCGCTCCACGCTGAGATTTGTAGCGATCTGGAACCTGGAAAGAAAGGGATGTCCAGAAACATAAGAGCAGGAAAAAAAGCAGGGAAATGCAAGAATAGGAGGAACATCTCTGGCCAAGACGACTATGCAACCTGAAGAATTACATAGATTGGTCCAGTACTTTCCACAGCTAAATCACCTCACACTGACAGTGTACTTCCCTAAATAGGATCATGACAGACTAGCATAGAGGCTACAAGACCCACACAGAGATATCCAAAAGGCTAAAAAAACCCATTGTGAGCTCTGTGGGATTCAGTCTTACTGAAGCAGCGCTCCTGTCCAACGCAGCTAAAGGGTCTTGTCACACAAAGATACAGCACTCGCTGATCCCAGAGAGCTGTTGGCAATCTCAAAGCATCAGCCTACTGCAGTGTGGTCCACGACCTCCCACATCCTTCTGACCAGAACTGCCTTTGCAGTTATCAGTTTCAGCATCTCTCCTCATATTGTGCTTGAGCTGCATTATAGCGGTTATTTATGTGTGGTTCAGCAATAGCTGTATTTTCCTTCCCAAAGTGACAAATAACATCAAAGAAGCTTTTCTTCTTACAGGTTAGGGAAAGTTGACACTTCAACACAGGCAAAGCATAATCCTTTGGTCATCTGTTAACACTTCGCTCCAGCCATGTTTACGAAAGACATTCCCCTGGCAAGCAGCACTATCTAGTATTTAGAAATAGTCACTTCAGTGTCATAAGACTTCTAAGCCTAGTGAAGCTGCCAGCCAAATATATCTCTGTGCCTCAGCTTCCAATCTGAATCACAACACAAACCCTTGCAACACATTTCTAAATTCCTGATAGGCGAGACCCTAGTTACATGGAAAATACGCCAACTTCCACACCAGCTGTAACCTTGAGAGCAATTTACATTAAAAAGATACTCACGTTGCTATTGTGATTAGCAGCATGTAGATAATTCTGAAGACAACATATGATGCATAGCACACCCAGATGTTACGAACAGTGTCCATGATATATACAGCAGCAGCAATAAGAAAGGAGAACAGGGCAAGTGCCACCTCACCCCACATTGCCCAGGATGTTTTTATGTGACCCACAGCAAACACTGCAACAGCTCCTGTGAGGGGAAGGAAAGCATAACTGTTAGTTATCAGAACTGGTGCGATTTGGTGACTGTATTAGAAGCTGTACAGCCCCTAATAGCCAAACATGATTGAAGTGGGGGACACTAACGTGCACACCTTCGCAGCTCTCCTTCCTGACCTCTCCCTCAACTGGAAACCTGCTGTAAATTCCACTTTTACAGGAACAGACAAAAACCACAACCAAACAGGTCAATGCCAACTGCCTCTGAAGTCTCCTCCCTGGCTTCAGAAGAGCAACAGTCCCAGCACTCAGACCCCTGCCACTCAGTCCTCTGTGCCTGACCCTGGCTGTGTTGTCAACTGGGCAACAAGAGAAATGCAAACCGTGGTTCTCAAAAGCACTCAGCTAATTATTTTGTGGTGCTTTAGGAGGTTAGGATGGAGGAAGACACTACCCATTTTGATAAACAGCTGTTAGAGCTTTCTGCCAGGAGAGGCTGTAAGAGTAAGAGCAGGGGTCCAAATCCACGTCTCCCAGGATGCAACCTAGTCACAAGCTACAATCACGTGTTGTTGGTTGTGCAAGAACAATCCTTTACAGCCAGAACTGTAACTCCTGCTGGATTTGTAACTCCTGCTGGATTTTACAAAGCAGGGATGGGGAGAGAAGACACATCACAAGATGGAACGCATGTAATATTTCGTGGAAGTCAACAAGCAGACTAGGTGTGTTTCATGCATTATCACAGCTGTAACTACTGAGAAGCCCAAATACACATTACATTTCAAGAAAATTCCCATTTGAAGTAGGCCTTGTTCTGCAAACAAGTCAAAGAGCAACTAACAGCATAACGATCCTGCTGTACACAGCAAACTACACAAACAGCATACTGACAAACGGAGGTTTACCGGAGATCTCTGAAAAACAGGACTGTATTCAGCATTTGACCACTGTACAGAAGTGCTACAGTGCAGCATCTAAGCTCTTCGTAGCCCTCAGCTGGCCTGCTGTCTTAGAAATCCTTCAAGAACACGAAGGCTCCTTATGTAGCACCAGCGTGTACAAGCCTGCAACCCTGTCAGACCTCACATCAATCTTGCAGACTAGCAAAGAAGTTCGCGCAATGCCAAGGGAAATGAGTTTATTTCCCCTCACTGAACTCTCCTTTCCAGTGTCTGCTGTGACACTACCTGACTGACATTTTGCTCTTTGAAAGGCCAGCTCCCCCAGTAGCAAAAGCCTGAGATGCAAATAGAACCACAGAATTGTCCAGGTTGGAAGGGACCTTTCAGATCAAGCTAAGTCCTCGAGGCTTCTTTCTACTGTCTCAGCAATTCTGAAATTTGGGAACAGGCATCTCTCTCTGGGGATCTCATCCCCCCTACGTCTCAAGGTTATAGCAGCCTGGCACCTAATTATGAGAAGATATACAATCCGTGTCCTGAAATTAGACACCTACAGCTGATTCAGTGGTTCCACATCCCAACCTGATACAGGATTGCCACATTCCCAAGAAGGTGCAGGGATGCAGCTTAACAGTCAGTTGACCTCACTAGAAGGAATACCGTTTATCTTGCCTGGGACAGGAAGCTGACAGCCACGTGAGTCACCATGCTCTACTCAAACCCTTCTCACGGCAGCAGAGGCACAGGCAGGGATGGCAACAGCATCTTACCTGAAGGCTGCCAAATACTGCTCATAGCTGAGCACAGAATAACGCAAGAGCCATGAAAATGGCAAATCAGATCTGGGATGCACCATGAAAGGCATTTCTAGTAAAGGGAGAGAAGAGTGTTAATGTTCTTCTCCGTCTGTTCTTCAAAGTCTAAGGCCTCGCTGAATAAAGCTGAGTGCAGCTCTGGTGTCCCATCTTCAAAAAGAATGCAGCTCAAACCAATTTTAGTACAAAGAGGGGCTAGTAAGATGACAAAGTGAACGAAGAGCTTAACTTTACCAAAGAACAACTAGAAAAGCTTGTCTTCTTTGGCCTACAGCAAAGAACACTATAGATAGGCCAGAATGAGACAGTTTTGTGCTAAAATGCAACCTCGGCATGAAGTCAAGAGATAAATAAACTGCTCATTAATAAAGTCAAACTGCTTTTAGAACTATAAAACAGCCATGGCTTCCCACTGAACTCCAAGAGGGGGCTGAGCATGACCAAGAAAGTACTAAGCCTTCCTTGTTTGTGCACCTTGGTTTCTTTTGCACCCGAGTAGGTGACGTCCACAGCAGACAGCGGAATGATGACTCCATCAAGGAAAAGGAACATACTTCAGCAACACCTAGAGAGCCTCTGCAAGGGTACGTTAGCTATATTAAAAAGGTACTGCCCTAGTTCCGCTAATGGAACAGTATTAAACAACTTCATAAAAAAAAATTTGTGTTGACTGACCTACGTGGCCCTTTCAAGTCAAGCAACTTCTTTCATCTTAATAGGTTTTCTGTTTAACAATGCTGAAATGACTAAGTGTGGCTCACTGCACGTGTACAGGAAACTTTCATATGTTCCCTGTGCTGCCAGAGAAAAAGGGCAATAAACACACAGGACCCTTAGTTTGACTTTGAGTGGTTAAAACAAGCATAATGCCACTGCCATAGTGACAGCCAAGAACACAGAGTCAGCCACATGCTGGGAGCCTTCTGCCAAATATTTCAGAATGAAGACTGACTTGGGAAGCTCCTTTAAACACCTACACATGGGATTACAGGAATGAGGGCTGCATGCAGCAACAAACTCAATACTGAGTACGGTACCCATGCACGTCAGGGAAGACTCACCCTGAACGCTGAGGTTGCCTCTCCTGCATGCTGGGGGGAATGCAAGACACTTGCAAACCATGCTCTGGTGACCTTGAGGGACACAAGGCATTTCTCACAGTAGAGTGGGAGCAATGCCAACGCCAGCAGCTTACCTAGTAGCGTCGAGGCTGCCTCCACGGCACCATTGTAGATCTCCGCGTTGTGAGAAGGCAGCACCATCTCCCACAGGCCCTGAGCGTAGTTGATGACCTGGAAGTAGCCACAGGTGGACAGTGCCCACCACACGGACCAGCAGAGCATGGTGCGGGAGGAATAGCACTGCAGGAAGTCCCGCCAGAGATCTTTGAGCACCTTTACAATGTCTACTTTCTGCTCCTGCATAGACTGGAGAAGGAAGGGGAGAAAAATGTTAGTCTTTGGTTATAAATACTTCACACTGCTCTGCAAAATTGCCTCTTTCAAGTGCTTTGATCACTGGTGAGTGACAGTACCACTCTTGGACGCAGACCTCCACAGAATAATGAATAAAAAGCTTCCCCATCCTGTGGTCCCAGCAGCTGGTCTCTGCCCTAAGCAGGGTTGTCCCCATACATGCAGAGAAAGGGTTCAGCCCCAAGCACCCCTTGATCTCTGTCGCTCTCAAGCAGAGAGCAGTAACTGCTAGATGTTAGAAGTACTACATGAGCAACTGGAGGCTACCAGTGAGAAAAGACACAGGAGAATGGGACACGATATCCACTTTGACAAGACAGGATCAGAAGCCAGTCATTCAAATCCTAAAGGCAAAAAGCATTACTGACACTTTTAAGTCCTGATCCAAATTCAACCAACTTTGGTAACGCAGAGAACATGAAAACCACCTGAGGAGTATATTTCCCCACAAATAAGTCAATTTTCTTTAGTACTAGCACTCAGTGATTGTAAATATTCAAAGAAGCACTCTCATTATGTCCTGCTCTACTCCTGTTAATATTCACCAAGGCCCTGAGAAGGTGAGAGATGTTGCCTGGGGATCTGAAGAGAAACAGAAGCTACTTCCACCAGACGCTGCTATCACAAGTGGCAGCTTCTGTATATACATGTCCTCTGACAAATGGCATGAGATAAAAATGAAGCTTTCCCTTCCAAATCTTTCTAGAAAGAGCGCGGAAGGGGGCACGCCCTTGAAGTGGTTTGGAAAAAAAAAATTATTAGATGCACGTACACGTGTACAGAGTCTTTGTAGACAGGCAAGACCCTTCTTGTCTAAGTCAGCAGCAGTTACTTCATGTGAGACTGGGCAGAGGTCCCACGGCCCACCCACCATCTCTAGCACCCGTGAACTTGGATTCCCCTGCATGGAAACATACAGCACTGGCACAGGACTGAGCCACTGCACATTGTGCTGTTCCACACCAGTTCTGGAGCAGTTTCCAAACAGCAGCAGCAACTTTGGGCTCTTGTCAGTACGCCCTTTCCCTGGGGGAATCATGCAGTGCGTGGGAAAGCCTATTCTCCATGAACAATAAAACTAATTTTAAGGCGTTTCTACTAAAATCCCCAAAGACCATTGCCTAACTCTGTCCTGAACACCCTTTTTTCCACCCATGAGCATCCTTATTAAACACCAGACAGCCCCGCTGGTGCTTCGCCAATGGCACAAAGCTTGCTCTGCGTGTGGACGCCATTCCTCCAAAGCCCAACAGAACAACTCGTGCAGAGGTCAGCTTTCAGCAATGCGAGTTTAGCAATGTAACTCCCACACCAAAGGTTTCACATGAAGCTCAAAATTAGGCGCAGAAAAAACAGGGAAAGGAACTGCCACATACACTGCAAAAACTGATTTGCCACGTTCAACTCAAGCATGTGCCTGACAAGCCCATCCACCCTCCCACCACCTGGCAATGCTTCTTCAGTACAATTGTTCGTACAGCCATTTGTTTATGCTCATGAAATACGGCTGCTGTTATGTTAGTAAGAAGGACTATCATCACACTCCAGTGCTTCTCAGCTTTTAGCACCTGTTATAACTGAACTCTGGATAGTTATGCAAGTGTACTCGCTCCTTTTTTAAAGTTTTCACCATGAGTTTGGAACCACCCTTGCCCTCACAGGATAGGACTAAGATAAGCAAAAGGGTCAGGTAAATTATATTAATGCCTTGGGTCATTATTGGTACAGAATTTGTCTTAACAAATACCCTTCAGTATGTAAGTATAACACGGTTAAAGTTACTTTTGCTCACACAAGACTGGGCTGGATGGGGCAGGATTAGGTCCCTGGAATGTTAATACCTTTAATTCCCAGCTGTAGCCAAAGGAAGCTGAAAGCAGCGCTGGATGCAGCCTCCCCCAGCTGAGCTAACCTGGGCTTACTTGGTAAGTGAAACACCCATTAGCTGACTAAACCAACAGCCACACTTGCCTTCTGGCTTGCTCTCAGAAGCACTGCCTCCTCTTGACCAAGGAGCAAAGCTGACCTCTCCCCAGGGCCCTGAATCCCCCTCCCGTGACAAGCTCTCCGTACTTCTGCATGACCTGGAGCAGGGTGGCAGAGACCTGCCCAGCAAGCAACTACACACACGCATCAGGCCTCAAAACTGGAGGCTGCCCCCTCTTCACCTCGTGGGGCCCAACACATCCTGCCACCGAACAAAGGCCCCTGCACGCTTGTTTCCACACAAGTGACTTTGTTAGAGGTTACGCAGCCAACAAAAGCCACAAGTCAGGTGCCCTCATGGGCTGCATTAAGCTGTTATTACGCAGTGTTTCCTGCAATTTATCCGTATTCCATCCATTTACAACTAATCAATGTCAGCCTTTAAGTGCCCTCAAGGACTACCGCAGTTTGCTTCCTGGACCAGTTTCCTTCCAGGATCATAAGATAAAATGCAATTACTACGCAGCTTATTACTGTATGACTTGCACAACAGTTGAAGTAACAAGTATTTCCAAAACACCAGTACAGGCAGAACTGCCTCTTTTCTGCAAGTCACAGGGCGCATCCAGAAGCACATACAGAATTTGGACATGTAAACAATTTTTAGTGCCCCAGAAACGTCCTTTGCTTTGTACTGTTGAACAGCTATTTGAGGCCCAGAGAATTTTTATCACAGCCTTGTGAGATATGCAGAACCACCTCATAAATCTAAGGAGCAGCCTATCACATTTCATCAGCAAAAGGAAGCCAGGAATAAGTTTCCCTGCACTATAAATAAGGAAATGGGATAAGCAAAGGTATACTTTTCACTATCGGATATTACATCTCTACTGCTGTGTACACATATATGCATGCATACACATATACACATATGCATGCACGACAGCCACATCAGTATTGTACCTCCTACTTAGGTAAAACCAGGGCACAACTCACCTGTTTCTCTGCTGAATGACCCCCCCTGTTTAAGGGAACTTTTGTCTCATCCTCCCAGCCAGGTGCCCTCTGCACGGCGGGATGGTCTTGGACAGCAGATCCATTTTTACAGTCCATGACCTTCATTTCCCAACCGAGCTGCTGACTCGAGATGTGGTGAAAGAAAAGGCTTTTTTGTGGCATTGGCAGGAACCACGCTGTGCCAAAGGCAACGGATATGCTGGTTAAGGAGATAACATTCAAGCTGAAGAGGGACCACCCTGCCACCGACACAAGGACCTGCCCGGACAGTGAGCCCACTGTGTAGCCCACCAGGGTGGCACTCCGGCAGTAGCTGGTGACCTTCTGGTACAGGCTGACATCGACGACGCTGTAGATGTAGGAGTAATATGCAATGTCGGTGGCGGTCCCCATCCCATAGAAGAACTCCAGGAACTGGACAGCCCACAGCCCCTGGGCATACAGCAGCATGAACCAGGTGACGATGAGGCTCAGGCCTTGCAGCAGGACCACGGGCTTGTACCGCAAGTAGTCCGTGGCCAGGAACACCGGGAACAGCAGCGCCAGGTAGGAGTAAGTCCACACGGGGTAAATCTCGTTGAACACCTGGGGGAGGGAAGAGCCAGCGGTAACCCACACACCGAATGGAAAATACTCGGGCCAAGGGGGCGAGGCGCCCCGGGACGCAGTACCTGGGTCTCGGAGAGGTTTTTGTACGGCCCCAGCAGGTACCGTGTGAGGAAGGGCTCCGAGGGTCGCACGTTGCAGAAGAAGCCGTAGGCACACAGCAGCCCCGTGGGCAGCGCCCAGCAGCACCCGCCGCCGCCGCCAGCCCGGGAGGGGCGCC
>VYZM01013369.1:250-23841 GCA_013398915.1 Dromas ardeola | reverse complement strand
GGCCGGGGGCTGAGGTGCGGATGCGGGGGCGGGGGGGCATTGCCCCGTCCTGCCGGTGCCGCGGGAGCGACACCTGGGAATGGGGTTTTCCCTTGAGTTTGAGCGCTGCCTTCCGTACCTGAAGGGCGCGCAGTGGGAGGCCCCGCAAAGGAAGGGTCGGCATGTTTTATGGGCTGTAGAATCGTAGAATGGCCTAGGTTGGAAGGGACCTTTCAGATCATTGAGCCCAACCATCAGCCTAACTCTGACAAAACCACCACTAAACCATGTCCCTCAGCACCACGTCTACACGTCTTTTAAATACGTCCAGGGATGGCGATTCCACCATTTCCCTGGGCAGCCTGTTCCAATATCTGATAACCCTTTTGATTAAGAAGTTTTTCCTGGTATCTGATCCGCACCTCCCCTGGCACAACTTGAGGCCGTTTCCTCTTGTCCTATCACTTGTTACTTGTGAGAAAAGACCGACCCCCACCTCGCTACAGCCTCCTTTCAGGTAGTTGTAGAGCATGATAAGGTCTCTCCTCGGCCTCTCTTTCTCCCAGCTAAACAACCCCAGTTCCCTCAGCCGCTCCTCATAAGACTTGTGCTCCAGACCCCTCACCAGCTTCGTTGCCCTTCTCTGGACACGTTCCAACACCTCAGTGTCTTTTTTGTGGTGAGAGGCCCCAAACTGGACACAGTACTCGAGGGCCTCACCAGTGACAAGTACAGGGGCACGATCACGTCCCTAGTCCTGCTGGCCACACTATTTCTGATACAAACCAGGATGCCGTTGGCCTTCTTGGCCACCTGGGCACACTGCTGGCTCATATTCAGCCGGCTGTCGACCAACGCTCCCAGGTGCTTTTCTGCTGGGCAGCTTTCCAGCCACTCTTCCCCAAGCTTGTCGCACTGCATGGGGTTGTTGTGACGCAAGTGCAGGACCTGGCGCAGAGAGCAAGACTGACACCCCTCCTGTGTACTCACAGCAGCGTGGCAGAGCTCCAGTCACTGCTGAGGTGTCCATCCCCCCCACAGGCCGCTCTCCCCACAGAATTAGCCATCTCCCACTTCCCCCGAGGGGCAGGCACCAGCCTTTCCTGAAAACCATCTTGACAAAGAGATCCTTTACCTGCGATGCTGTGCTTGTTTTCTCTCTCCTGGCGCAAACACATTCATCTGCTGACCTCTGCCACTTGCTTCTCTCTAGCAAGATAAGAGCTGGAGCCACTTCTGTGGTTTAATAAAAGCTGCACCTTGCTGTCCAGCCAGAAGAAATGTTAGACAGGAGTAGAAAATAAAACTATTACATTCCAAGTAATTATCTAAAGCTTCACTCAGGACTACTATTCTTAAAGCTTTGCCAATCCTTCTCTAAACTATTTGTTCTTCTGCTACTCAATCTATCCCACACTGTCTTTCTATCTACCTGCTTTGCCTTTCCCTGTGCTCCACTCCCTTCATCTCCAGCACATTGCTACCGCTGGTAGGGCTTCCTACTCTATACCTACAGTTTGTTCTCCAAATTGCCTGATGCCATAGAAAGCGCACACCTCCCACCTGTGCAATTGTATATTCTGCCTCCTAGCCGGGGTCAGTGCTCATGGAAGCAAAATAAAAGCTCTCAGAAGGCATCTGGCTACACACAGTTGGGTGGGCAAGAACAGGTTCCTCTCAGCCCCAGAACAGATTCCCTGAACCGCAGAATTTTATTACTGTCTTCATCATTACAGATTAATAAACATAGCTGCAAAAGGTTTTAGGGCCATAAGATTACTCAGCTCTCTGTAAAATGCAGCTAAACTTTTTGGTCCCCTATTATTGGGCATCAGTGGTTTGCTGTGTTCTGGCAATCTTCTGGGTCTAGCAAAATTTCCTTTCAATTGTTCTCAGGCCGTTGCTCCTCAGCATCTCCACGTTCTCTTTTGTTTGCAGGTTTATGACTAAAAAAGGAGAAAAAAAGATGACAATTGCCATTTCACCACACTTTACCTTGAAGCAAAACTGTAAAACAGCTCCCGTTAATACTGGCCTCCATCTCAGCCATTTGCAAGGAACTGCTTGTCTCTTGAAATAGCATGGTTACAGTGAAATGAGCCGAAACAACAACTGATAGACAAGTTGCCATGGGGAAGCAAAGAGAAATGCACAGTTCCCTCTCACTTAGCTCTTAGCAGCCCCTCTGTACTGCTGGCACATGGCTCAGTAGCAGGTAATAAAAGGATATGGCCTGCCAGAATGAGGTGTACTGCATCTCCTTACCGATCTGAGCAGGGGTGGGAAGAAAGAGTAAAACCTTGGAGTTCCCATGGCATGCCCTGCCTAGGGGCAGCAGTTCCCAAAACTTCCAGGCTGCTCAGGATCTGATGGGTGGCTTGGTCCTTTCCAAAACAGCAATCCCTAGAGCTGTGCCCTGGACCCCAACTGCTGTTTCCAGGGAATTGGCTGGGGTAGAAGGAGTTACGTCAGCTCAACCTGCTTCCCTGAAGTCAATCAGTCAACCTAGATTTCTCCTCCAAAAACTGCATAAGAAAAAGAACCTGCAACATTTTTATTTGAATACTCCAGGTTTGCTCAGGGTTTGTTTGTCTTCAAAAGAACTCACCTTATTTTGTTTTCATGGAACATTTTCAGCCTTTGGAAACAAGATAAAATTTTATTCTCTGAATTTTCACTTCTAACTTTCGTTCCCTAGCCTTCCTCCTTGTTTTCTCTCTCCATCTCACCACTCGACTGGAAAAAATAAGGCAAGGTTAAGGGTGTTTGATAGTAAAGAAAAACCTCAAAACTTGCAATATTTTTTTCCAAGATAGACGATAAGCTGTGAAAAGTAGGGTTTCTCACATTTTCTTCCATTAATCTTACCTGCTCCCTACCTCTCTCAACAAGAACAAGCCTTTTTCAGTGGAAAAAAGGGGTAATAGGAAGTTTTAAAAGAAAGAAAAAGGGGAAAAAAATCCTACCCTTCAACTACAATTTTTTAAATTCCAAACCCAAAATAACCTTCCACTTTATGTTAGCATTAAACAATGATTGGTTTTATCCCAAAGCTACGTGTTTGTTCATGTCTAGCTTCCCAGACAGGTGATGTGAAGCGCATTTTGAAAATCACTGCTTTCCACACAGGATGAAACTATTTTCCAGAGAAAATCATTCCCTTACCAGACAGATTTGACCAATTTGAGTGATTGCTCACATTCTGAACACTTCCACATAAATAACGTTACCTGGAAATAATTATAAAATCTTTCAAGACCATAACAGTCAGTGCAAGTCTGCCAGAGAGGCACCACCTGTACATATGTAATCCGAACTCAACGAGTGACAGCTGTGGCACAGGCACACTGTGTGATGGCTGCCCTTTACAGACACAGCTCTCCCTTGTACATTCCTGAACACACCCCAACGAACAACATTTTATACAACAACATAGCTCATGCAGTAGTAGCGGACAAAACCCTTCTGTGCTGGGTTGCTAACCACTAACCAGCCTTCAGAGCATATGAGTTTCCTCAAACAACTTCTTTATCAAAAGCCTCACCTTCGTACAACTCGGGGCTATTGTACGCTAGAAGGCTCTCTTGCTGGCCAAGGGACACGCCGGCTGTGTTTTCCTGCTCCTCTGTTGCAAAAGGGAAGCTTGAAATCTGTCTGTACTCGCCCAGAACTCTTCAGATTTTCAGAGCAGTCTCAAAAATCACTGCTGGCACTTTGGAAGAAAAGGATCACACCGAGCCCTTCAGCAGGGCACTGTTGCTGCTTTCCTTAGTACTAATGACAGAGAGTCCCTTTTTCTCTGAATCTAGGGTGGAATCACCCCTGGAGGATGTTTGATTCAGCATAAGATCCAAGCAACTCATCTAAATGCACACTTCAGTCTCAGAGTCAACAATATTTTAACGTCACATCTCATCCACACCATAAACTCTGATAGGTTTCACTCAAAAATGCACCAGAGGGGAGTATTGTTAACAAGTTCTGGCCTGCAATTTATTGTGGAGATTTATAAAATATACGTGCAAGAAAAGTTCTTTTAAAATCTTGCCAAGTTCTTTGGAGAAAAGCTTCTGTAAGCTAAAAACTTTCTGCACTCTCATGAGGCCATTCTTCAGAGTGTGCTCTCAGTATGTGAGCGCACTCAAATGGTACAAATACCTCAGGAACTCTCCAGAAGGAAAGTAAAATAGAATTTGCCTTTTGCTGAGCATGGAAGGAACAAAGGGACATAAATGTGAGAAAAGGCAGCAACTTTGTTCTTACGATTTTGGCTGTGTCCTGGTTTGAGCCACGCAGGACTAATTTCTCTTCTAGTCCTTGGGAAAACTGCACTTTTAGAAGAGTCTAGTGTCTGAATTTGTGCAAATATTTACTTCATGGCCAGCTAGGCTATGTGGGATTCAAGGTCTCAGTGTTTTCGAGCCTTGCCAGGTGCGGGGATGAGGAGGAGCGAGGTCTGGGCATTTGAGCCAGGCTGGCCAACAGGATTATTTCATACCATGAACGTCACATCCAATATAAATTAGAAAGTTTGCGGAGAAGTTCGCACTCTCCCTCGATGGCTGCAATCCAGAGAACTCCCTGCGCCGATGCTGGACCCCTGAGCCCTTCCCTTCCTCCCGAAGCCGTAGTGCTCGCAGTGTCCAACATTTGCTGTCCACTGCTGAGAGTGCAGAGTTTCCTGCTGATAGAATTGGCTGAGTATAATCCTTGTATATCTTATGTTAGTATTGGGATCAATACTGGTTCTTTAGTAGTATTGTTAATTATTTAGTCTTATCCTATTAAATCTATTTATATTTCAACCCTCGTGTTTCCTTGTTTTCCCCGATTCCCTCTCCTGGGTGGGGAGGGGTCATCGGGTGATAGAATAATTGTCTAAAAAACAATAAATTGTTACAGATTTTTCAAACCATAACAGGCTTTTGTAATTAATTTGGGGTAGTAGACTCTACTAAATGCAACAGAAGTAGTAAGAACAAAAAAAGCCAAATTATTTCTGATATTAAACATGATTAGTTTAGATCAAAGCCTGAGACTCTAGCAATCTGTAAGAACAGAAGACTGGATACAACCTTGAAGGTCTGTTTTCTAGCTCCCCTGACGGATCCTTTGATAATTTGGGGGCTCTCATAAGGAGACTTAGAAATATCACGCAGCCACAAAGGGTTAATTCAAAGGCTCTGGCATTGATTAATTTATTCAGATAGTATGCCTTCATTTCTGTTAACTTCCTGTTCTCCTAGGGTTTGTTTGTTCCAGACAATGGTGTCACATGCTGCATAAATATGAACCCAAATTCAAGAGGATAGCCCTGTCCTGCAAGCACAGAGCATGTATTTCCCTGGCATCAAAATCAATCGAACAAACCAATTTCACTGGAGGGAAGAATACAGTGTTTTCCCACATCGGTTCCTAAAATAGTAAATTACTATTTATGTAATTTAGTAAAAAACTATTTATAAATTGTTTTTTAAAAAGCCTTAAGAAAGACAACAGAATTGACTCAGCTTCCTCCCTGATCCCTTCTTGTTAATTCCTTTAAAATTTCTTCCCTTCTTCAAAAAATAAAGATGTATAAATTCTGCTGGGGTAGTCTTTGAATGCCACAGCTTTTTTGGAGCCATTCTGGAGCCATTCCAGCTTTTTGAGAGCAAGAAAACTCTCAGGGGTATGTTCTAATTTTGTATTTTAGAGAGGTGAGGGGAAGGTCATCAGTCCTTTTCATAAACATATGGCTATAATCTGATCAATTGTCCATGCCCTGTAAGAAAAGGTCCCTTGCTAAAAGAATGCAACAGCTCCTTTCTGTAGCATGGACAGAGCATATTTTCTGCTTCTATTTTACTATACACAATCTGGAAGTTCAAGGTATTTTGGTACTCTAGTTCAACACAAATTCATCTTTTTCGTTTTTCAGAAACTTCACTGTTTTTACCTGTAGTTCATGCCTTGATATCCACACATTCCACCACGTATCTCCTCCAGCGCTGCTTTCATCACCTCTAGTTCTATACATGCTAGTTCTTGCGTTCAACAAGACCGGTAAACCAAGCGTGTCCTGAAAGCTGTGCGTGGGGGGAAAAAAAAGCAGCACTGCAGTGTACTGGAACATGGCTGATAGAGAAGCCAGTGTAAAATCTAAGCTATCAAGCTCTGCAGAAGCCTAAGGAAAAACTCTCCAATGTATAGGAATCGTTAGGAGGCAGGTTGCTACCAAAAACCTCTATCAGAGAACTTCCCTTATGCCCTGCACACCATAGCAAGCTCTGTGTTTGACACAATGCAGGCTGAAGCACACTGCCATTGGAAATAAGGCATTTGTGGCTGAATTTGTGGAATTGCTTGCCACAGGATATCAGTTTAACTCTTGGTCTAAGATGGATCATGTTATACAGCACTATACGTTTCCATTATGGACGTAACATTTAAAAATATTTTGCAGTAGGCTACATGGGGAAAAATGGAAATGTCACTTAAGTCTGCTAAATAGGGGGCACTGGTGGACAAATTTTCATGGAAAGTGCTAAAGAAAGTACAATAGCAGTGTTATAAAGAAAAACAGGCAGTGGATCAAGTAGACATCATAGAATCATAGAATGGTTTGGGTTGGAAGGGACCTTAAAGTTCATCTAGTTCCAAACACCCTGCCATGGGCAGGGACACCTCCCATTCCGTACTTCGATTAAATGTAGAAGCACATAGGTCGGTCTGAATTAGTTGGTGCTTTTAGACGTATCTAGGTCACAGTGGGCTTAATGTAGTATTGCTCCCATTAGGAATGGTATTACAGATGTGCCCAGGAACCCTGAGAATGATCCCATGGCCTGTTCTGGAGAGTGCTGTACAAACATTCAAGAAGATGGAGTCCCTACCTGGAGGACGTTATTGTAATTAAAGCATGATGCAAGTACTGGGTGTAACAAACAAATGGAGACCGGGGCACAGCAATGATAGGAAAGTGTAGGTGGAGAAACAGGTTATGATGTACAGTTAGTGTGACTAAACATAACAAAACGAAGCATAGGAGTGAGAGCAAGAAGAGGAACATTCAACACTGATTACGTGGCATGACTGACTCACACACAATGGCAGTCGGTCACCCCAGGACAGTGTTGCATCTCATTTCTATGGTGCTAAATAGTAACATATTAATAAGCAGTCTTCCCTAGCACATACATGGCCATGTGCACAGCCTTTACCTTCCTCCTTCAGGTATCTGTCCAAAAGATCTTTTCCTGTCATGAAAGATACCTCCTGAGCATCACTTCTGGTGAGGTTGCAAGCCCTCTTTTTATCTCTTAGCACAGTCCTAAAATTCTGATCAACCCACCAGTGTTCATGGCTGTGTCAGAGGGTGCTGGAGGATGCTCCAAACACTGGATATTTGTCTGGAGTCCTCACCAGATTCCTACTTGGTGCTTTTTCTGTAGAGTTCTCCCGGTGCTTTCCATGTGCATACTTTTGCCATGCACGCTCACTGATCTAGTATGTGAAGTGCCCCAAGATCCAGATTCACCTTTGCATCTTTTTGATGCACACAGCTCAGGAGGTTTCTGAGAGAGAGAGCACAGAAACATGATCGTCATTGACTTTAATCCATGGGTACTAAACAGCTTCATGTCTCCATTACGCTTTGCTACGCCGGTGGCATGGCGGGAACCACCCAGTTTGCAAACTGCTGGAAAGCCTGGTGAAGGTGAGCTGACACTCAGCTTCAGTCCAGCTACCCCTGCAGTAAGAGGCGGAATGGTCAGGACTACAAGCAGAAAAACTAGCAAACAGGGAGGTTACAGCTACTCTATAAGCAAGAGGTTTGCTGCCTGATTCATATAAGCCCGCCTGAATCAGCTTTAGACTTTAGAAGGCAGTCTGTGCAAACCTGGCTGAGTACTGGACTAATGCATCAGGGTCTGAAGAAACTACTGTGGTGGCTGCTGCTGCTGCCAGCAACTGCTTTAGAGCCGTTCAACTGTCTTTACGCATACTTCAACCTCACTTCCAATCCACCTGCAGACGCAACCAGTTTCACAACTTCTGCATGAAGGAGTACAGCCACCACCTCTGGAAAGCAAAAGGAAACACTTAGTGACACCTAGTGAGTAAAGCACGAGACTTCACGCACAGCCATCCGTGTGCTATTGTCATCTGCAGATGGTCAGCTTTGGGCACCCTGAGGCCTCCTGGAAGCTGGAACGAGCATTAGAGGGCAGCAGCTCCATTCCAATGCTGTTTAAGGCTACAGACAGTTAACTTTGGACCTTTGGATCATAAGGCTGGTGTGAAGGCATCCACCCAGATTTGTGAGTGAAGAAATTATTGACCAGATGTGAATACTCTGAACTCTGGCACCACATTTCTCCCTCAGTCCGAAACAGCTTGTGTTTGCTAACCTTCATGCTGTGATACACACCTTTATTCTTTAGTTTGAGAAAACCGCAGGAATTCTTGCTCTCCATGTGTATTTTGCAAATAATTTCAACGTACACAGGATTTAATTCCACAGTGTGGGAAAGGTTGTGCGAGACTGACTGGTTTAACTACAAATTTCCAAGAGCCTTAGCGGAGTCAATCTAAGCTGGCTGCTTCATAGAATTAATAGGAATTCTTTGTTTTCCAGTCATCTGTGAGCTCACTAAACCTCACTTACCTTCCGTTTGGCAGACCTGGTACAGATCGGTTTTCATGTCTTCCTTGCTGTAAACATGGACCAAGAATTTGATCACGCATTTGCATTTGGAAACACTTTGTGCACCTGGTCTGGCTGAGACAGAGTTAATTTTCTTCATAGCAGCCTGTACGGTGCTGTGCTTTGGATTTGTGACTAAAACAGCGTTGATAACACATCGATGTTTTAGCTGTTGCTGAACAGTATTTGCACAGCGCCAAGGCCTTCTCTTTTTTTTTCCCCACCAGCAAGCAGGCTGGGGGTGCATGAGATGCTGGGAGAGGACAGAGCTGGGACAGCTGACTCAAGGGATATCCCAGGCCATATGACATCGTGCTCAGCGAGAAAAGCTGTGGGAAAGGAAGAAAGGAAGAGAAGGATTTTGAGAGTTACGGTGTTTGTCTTTCCAAGTAACTGTGAGGTGTGCCGAAGCCCTGCTTGCCGGGCAGCGGCTGAACACCTGCCTGCAGATAGGAATTGGTGAATGAATTCCTTAATTTGCTTTGCTTGCACCTGCAGCTTTGTTTCACTTATCAAACTGCCTTTATATCAACCCACTAGTTTGTCTTGCTTTTGCCCTACCAATTCTTTCCCCCTGCCTGTGAGGGGGTCGGGGGGAGCAAGCAAGTGACAGAGTGGGGCACTAGAGCTGCCAGCTGGAGTCAACCCACCACGGTCCTTTTTAGTGTTCAACGTGGGGCAACAGGACTTTGAGATAACAACATCTGATCAGAGCTTAATAGGTGGAATTTATACCTGTTAAGCTGTTAATTGTGCTTCCTTGCCTTACTGTATATTTGAGTTTGGTGCTTGTTAGTGGCCGTTTTAGATTTTTGCTGTTTATTGTGGCCCTTACCACCTTACTCTGCTGTGCCAGGGAAGATTTCGTTAACAGCAACAGCCACCTGCCTGGGCTGGCACAGGGCCCAGGCACTGCTGCTGTTGCTGCGCTGGACATACTGGAACAGCAACGCGATAAGGTTAATTTTCATCGTAGCAGCCCACCCAGTGTTGTGCTTTGGATTTGCAACTAAAGCAGTGCTGACAATAAAAGTGTTTCAGCTGTTACTGAACAGCATTTGCACAGAGTCAAAGCCTTTTCTTTTTCCCTGTCTCTGCCCTGCCAGTGAGTAGGCTGGAGGTGGGCGAGAGGTTGGGCAAGGGACACAACCAGGACAGCTGGCCAAAGTCCCATCCATTAGTGAGTAGATGTGCAATCTCCAACTTGTAAAATTCATGCAGATGTATTGGGTCCTGCTCCTGCAATCAATTTTGCATTTGTCTAACTTTACAGAGAATCATACATACATACAAAGAACTAATTATTTATTTAGAACCTTTAAGATCATGGCCTTCTTAAACATAGTTTAGCACTTATCACACAAAATACTGATTCTGCTGAAGTTAGCAAGCATTTGTTATCTCTTTTCTAGGGTAAAAACTGACTCCAAAGTTTACATTTGGTTTTTTTTTTTTTTAGTGGATAGGGCTTGTATTGAATTTCATGGCTGTATCCAACAACAATAAATTAAGCACCATTACAAAATATTAAGAAACTGATCTTTTAAGATGAAGCAATTACTCACACCATTTCACCATTCGAAATGAATTCTAATTAGCACTGAAAATTCCCGTCAAGCTGGAAATTTTACTTTCACAATGCAAAATTTCACTAATCTGTCAAGGCAAATATACAAAATAAAATGTTGATTTTTTTTCATGCTACAATATTATCTTTATTTTCCAGTGAAAAATGACAACAGTTTGTGATGTAGTAAAAAAAGAAAATTTTTTTTAAAATTTTTTTTATACTTTTTTTCACTCCCATTTCATACCTTCATTTTGCAATGCATAGTCTCCAAGACACAAGAATTGAAAAACTACTGAAATAACTGTGAACCTCATATAGTATTATCCAAAACAAACTACTGAATGGTACCCAGTGTGATAAGTAGAAGATCTGCAATTAAACAATTTACAGGATAGAAGCCAAAGACACTACTGAAAGCTTAGCTAAAACTCTGCTGGAATAATGAGTTCATGGTCTGTGTATATATTTTCACTAGATGTAGTCATCCTGTGAAAAAAACCTAAATCTACGCATGGTCTATGCACAAGAATAGTTCCTTTAGTGAAAACGCTATCAGAGCTAAATGGTAAAAAAGATGCAGATGTTTCTACTACCCAGTTTCATTTAACCCTCCCTCTGCCACCACCAGGTTGTATTCTCAATGAACAGCTATGGTTCTCAATGCCTCCCTTTCCCCATGCTCCTGAAGTTTGTATGGGACTGAACGTGAGGAATTCTGGATTCTCACTTTGGTTCCACCGTTGCCATTCCATGACCTGCTGTAATCCAGGTTAAGTCACTTCCCTTCTCATTTCTGGGAAGGAAAGATATTGCTGACGACTCCTCCCTTGCCAGGGCACCAAAGATGAATTATGTGAAATCCACAGCGCTTCAGGTGTGCTGGGTATGTAAGAACCAAATCAATAACGCGAATCCACACTCTCCGAGAAGGGGTTGCACACGCCTCAATGCTGGGATGTGTTCTACCTTTGTCGCAGTGCAGATGAAAGACATGTGGTGGCAAGGCCACTCCTACAATCATTTCTTACCAAGGCATTGCTGGAATGCAGCACCACAGCTCCGTATCTGCATTGGTTTTCCCTCTCAGCCCTATGTATGGAGAACATACACCTGCTGTAGCTTTTTACTCTTTCTCTGTGCTGCAGTAAGCATTACATAAATGCAGATAATCAGGGTTTAGGATTAAGGCCAGGGTCTCCATCCCTAGGTGTTTAGAACTTAGTTTTGAGTAAAAGGTAAGAGTACTGGTTAGAATGAAGAAGCGATAATAGAAATCAGAAGGGACTGCTATTTCTTCCCAGAGAAAAGAAGCTGTTTTCTAAAGTGTGTATTTGTAGGAATGAAACATCTGCCAGAGAAATCTCTCTCAATTCTTGCAGGCAAAACATTAAGGTCCTTTGAGGAAGCATACATCCAAACTACTAAGTACGATTGCTTTAAGGGGTTAAAAAAAAAATACTATTGTTGTTCTGCATGACAATTGCCAAAACGTTAAGAGCTCCCAGACCTGTCAGTCCTTTTCACAGCTAGACCCCCACCAAAATCACAGCCATAGAGTTCTACCCGGAGGGCAATACCATTATACCATGTCCTTGGAACAATGCGGATAAACCTGGACAGGATGGGTGGGTTAAAGAAATGCTTGACGTGCCCAGTGCTGTTTTCATTACCCAAGAAAACCTGCAAATACACAAACACACAATTAGTTAAAAGGCAGCACTTTAAAAAAACCCTGCTTTTTCTTTTAAAAATTGTTCCAAGCTGTTGTATTAGCCATCCGGGGTAGATGGACTGGCTCATTTCTGATTTTACATAAGACCACATCCAGTCTCTTCCTAAAATGCTGGGTCAAAGCTAGTTCACGCCAACAATATCCAAGTCTGAATGAATTAAACAGCCTTTGTTTCCACCCACACCACAAAATTTGCCATTCTAATTTGGATGGACTAAAAAGAAACCGATCTTCCCTTATTTCACCTCTGCTAATAGCCCTTATTGTTTAGGTTGGTGTAAGGTGATACAGGCAACTACATAAAGTATTGTGTCCGCTCTGTGGGTATCCAGAGCTCTCCAGCTCTGTTACAGCAAAACTGCTTGTTAACATTAATTTCACTATAAAATGAAAGCAGAAATAAAAAAAGCTGAAAAGAGGTCCTGAGAAACTATTCTTCATTCAAATTAAATGTCCTCCTTTACAAATAGTGTCAGCAAATTTTATCACAATGTTGAGTGCATTCTCTACAGATTTGGAATTCTTTTTTATTAGTTAAATACTGTGATCAAAATCAGATGGATATTATGACGTTATCTGTAGTAACCCCAACTCCCTAGCATTTTAAAGTCCTGTGAGAATATCTCTTTGGCCAGGTATTCTGCCTTTGGGCCTTGACCGTGCTCATCATCTAAAACCGAACGATGATACAATTTCCTGAGCTGAGGACGATACCTTTGCCACTGAGCTTGAACCATCTGTATAGGATTTCCACTCTGAGCCTTGGTCGCTGTATAGAATAACATAGGTTTTCACAAAGTTTTCAGCAGTTATGGACTTCACCCCCTGGGTAGCAATAGCAGTTATCTTCTTAATTGTGAGGAGATCAATTTGCAGCCACTGTTGGTTGTTGTTCAACTACAATTAACAAAGAGTTGTCTATTAACAAACATGTCTATGTCTGTATTTGCTTAAGTGAAAAATCCTGTTTAAAGATAGTTAAAACTGCATCAAAATGCATCATAACTGTATCAAAGAAGTGCAGAAGAGTAAAGCTGAGGCAAAAGTGACAAACATTCTTGGTGGCCCGTACAATTAACTTCTTCACTGCAGGTAGTGTATTTGGTGTCTTAAGATTTCCACATTAATTTCCAATACATAAAAAAAAATAACACAGCTTTATCTCCAGTATTAAAATGTAATACATAATACTAATACCAAATGCTTATACAAAACAGTAACTTCCAGCAAATCTCAAGGTGTTTTGTAAAGAAACACAGCTCCATTTTGAAGACTCAGAAGTTCCCATGCCTTGCGGAATGTCATCCACCCCCAGATCCACTAAGCTGCACTGCCTATAAGCCAACCCAGGAAGGGTTTCTTTAACCCGTTCGAGCCAAATATTCAAGTCGCATTCACCTCCTGAAATTAAAAGGGCTATCTCTGCAGGGAAGTGCTGCAGGGTCTGGCCCAGAGGACACCATCCAGCTCTCAAAATATGCTTTCATTGCTGTTGCCAGAAGTTCAACAAGTTTTCTACTGGAAGAGTTGAATGAGCTTCTTCCCAAAGGATAGCTGGAGAGCTGTGAAGTTCCCCTGTCATGCTTGGCACTGGACACAACATGCAGGAAATGCATGAGCACGCAGGCAGCACAAATTTATTAACTGTAGCTGTCCTGCTGTTGTCCCTATTTTTCACTTGTTACCTTGGCTCGCCAGGCATTAATCTTTCCTTTCTGATTGAGACGAGCAAGTGAAGGATCCCATGTGTTAAACCACGATGTCTTAACAGATGAGGCTTTTATCTGGGTATTCTTGATCTCTCCATTTTCCATTCCAAGTGGCAAAGAGCAACCTGTTAAGAGAAGCACTATGTTATCTCCAGTTCATCCACGTAGCCACAGCCTAAGCAACAACATTGGAATTGAGAACACCCACAATTTTAGCTTCATTTAACATATTAGATAAAAAAATCTGCCAGAAAGGAAGCACGAGCACGACCCATTCTTACCATCTACTTCACAGCCCAGAAGCTCCATGCGAAGAGTAGGCCTGTTGTAGGCCTCGGTTGGGTAGACTCTGATGTACCTAGCAATAATAGGGGGATCAATGATGTTCTCTTTTATCCCATAGGCATCGGAATTACCTTCAAAAATCTATTAAAAAAAAAGAAAAATATCCACATATTGTTAATTAAATGCAAACACAAGCTTGGATGCTGCAAACTGCTCCTTTACAAAAGTAGTCTTTTTTTATGCCATTGGCCCCATCCACTGTGATGGAGCACCCTATGCTGCAGGGCAACTTGAAATATTTCATGGTCCTGTCTCAGCCTATTTGGAAGTGCCTGAAGGCATCAGTTCAAATAAGCAGCCCATTTCTATGCACTATATAAGTCTGTAAGAAGGAGGCAAAACGAGAGGTAAGAGACAACAAGTTTTTGTTTTGGGAGTTGTACCATGGAAACCTCAGGGTAAACTGGAGGGAGCTGCAACAGGTAGGGCTGGAGTGGTTGGGCATAAAGTGAACCTCTTGCAGGGTATGGCCACACGTATTACACAGACCTTCTGCAAGCAATTCACAGAGTTTAACATTCAACTGTTGTGACAACAGGGTGGGAGGGAGAGGAAGGAGGATTTAGTCCCAAATGAGGTAGGGCCCGATTTTTAGTTCAGCTTCCTGCTTGCTTCAAGAAGCTGACATGGGCTTAGGAAATAAAAGTAGGGAGACTATACAGTCAAAGTCACAAGGCCAATCTAAATGCCAGTCTAGAAGGTTCCTCACCTTATAATTTGTCTTTTGGTCTGAATTTGATTAAATTGCTAGATGTCCTTTGGGGCCTCAAGCTGTATTATTAAATCTCTGAAGGCCTTCCACTATCTTTTAACATAAAACTGTCACCTCACTGCATCATCCAGTGATGCTACCGAGGTTGTCACAACCCCTGTGGCACATACAGACCTTTTCTGCTGGAGAGCTGTCTCCTTTGAAGATGCTCCACTTCCGTTTGTCATTGCTGTAAACAATAAAGTACTTCTGGATGTACAAGGACTTTAAAAACTGCTTGGCTCCCTGTGTCTGTATCCCAGTTAACAGAACTTGTCTTTGAAAGTCCACCTAGGAACAGCAAACAGTGTTTATAAAGCCAATAATGCACAGTGAAATCTGTTTCATTCTTTCGCCTAGCTTTGAGCCCTGCATTTTAAAACCCACAACACTAACTCTCAGGGAGGAACACCAGCAGATGCCAGAGTCCAAATTAATGCTGTCTCTCTCATTTCATTTGGGTGTGCATTTAATTTCAGCAGCCATTTTACAGTGTTCAGCACAGCACCACAAAGATACCTCAAAAATATGTGTGTCTGTGATAGGCAGAAGTCTGCTATCCTCATTTTACAGATAGGCAAAAGGAGAATAGAGAAATTAAAGGCTCACATTTTCATAAGCTGCCTCTAGTTTTGGATATCCAGTCTGAAAAAATGAATATGACATTCTGAAGTGCTGAAAAGCCACCATTCCTCCTGATACCAGATCCAAAAACTTACCACATAAAATCAAATCAGCAAGGTGTTCCTATCAGCAGTGAAACTCATTCTTTGGGATTTGCCCTCCACATTTCTCCATGTGTTACTGCAGTAGCCTCAGCTTCTCACTACCCTGGCCTCCTATCAAATCCTTTCTCTTCCCAACATTCTTTCCAGTTCCATATCAGATCCCCCAACCTTCTCTCCCCCTACTTCACCTGTACTAACTTGCTAGCATGTCAAATGTTAGTAAGCCAAACATAACAGCCACCTGTTGAACTTACACTGCAACACTATTTTGAGTCTTTCTCCCAACCGCCAATTGTAATGAGATTTGTAAGAAATCAACCGTCTTAGCCAATTTGCACACAAATTTAGGGATCTGGTGCAAAAATGATTGGAATGGAAGAAAAATGTGGAAGAAGTGAATTGATTGAAGGATGTCCTTGAAGCCAAAATGATAAGCTTAATTTCCCTGTGAAGCCACGCTGTGCTATGTCAAGTTGGACATGGAAGCATCCAAACCAAACAAATACAAAACTATCCGAAGCAACGTTTGAGAGTATTACACTTTAAGTGATCACCTAACAAACATACATAAATATAAATATGTACTGTAACGTAGACAGAGGGGGGGAAGTAATAGAAAGAATGACTCCTACAAAACAGTTAGTCTAAATCGTGAGGGTAACTGTCCAGTCAATGGGCCTCAATAGCAGTAGAGACTGGGTTACTTGAGGGAAGGTGGAGAGTTTATGGTACCGCCAAATCAAGCTTGCTCCTTCTTTTTAGTTTTCCCCAGCAGTGTTCTCAGCAAGAGCAAGAGCAGCTTGACCTTTCAAACAAGTTACAGGAAAATCACAACACAGGATTGTATGGTCATACCCAGGCTCAATGATGGTCAAGCACCTGCTGAACAAACCATACCTGGATCCAGGGGAGTTGTTCTTTGTTCATTGTAGTGCTCCAAGCATTGTATGTTCCAGAATTGTTTAATCGAGCTAACTTAGGTTCCCAATAGTCTAGACAGAAAATATGAATAAAGGAAGAATTTAAAGAGAGGAGAAAAAAAATGGAGGCTGTAACTAGCTACTGATGTTGAGTGCCTCAGTTCTTTTTCAATCTGTCTTGGGTAAGAAACCCCAACCAATAGACTCTAAAACTATCCAGGATAATTTGGACATGGTCAGCAAACAAAAGTCAGCTGTTACCCTGCAAAGTTTTATAGGTGTCAGAATTACTTTAAAAATAACAGTCTTTTACGTAATGTACTGGTTTGGAACCAGGGTCTACAGCTTGCTAAACAAGCTTTGGCCATCAGTGGGATCAGACACAAAACGTGCTCTATGTTCATGGCAGAGAGCTCCCCTCTGCATAAGGCGGTTTCCATGCTAACAACTGATATGAAATATGTATGACAACACAGATTTCAAGCCTTCATAACGCTGTGGTGGGAAATGAAGAAAAATAAATCCACATAAAAATCAGTTTTCCAAAATAAGTAACTTGTTATTTCGAGGGAACGGACGTGTGTTCCTGCATGCGTGTGTAACCTGAACACCTTGATTTGCCACTGTCCATAGAGAAACTGATAGAATTTTACATCAAACGCTCCCACTTGTATACCAGGAATAAACCTGATAAATTAAAGACACTGTCATTGCTTTGAATGTCAGGTTCTCAAATCTTTCATAACAGATACACTTTGTCCTATCCCATCTCGTACCACATGCAAATCCCAAAAGCTTTTGGAACACTTGCCGTTGATTTTCAAGCAGGGAACCCAAAGGACAAAAAGATAAGGCTGGATTTGTTCCAAGTCATCGAGAAGGCCATGGACAGAGGAATCTGTAACTCTCAGGCTTGTGCTACTTACAGTGGACCTGTGACACTTAAAATACAACGGTGAGGGCTACCTAGTACAGCCCACAGTCTGCCTGCATCACTGGAGAGCTTTTTAACCTGACAGCTGATTCACCACTGAACTGATCTTGTATGACATATCATGAGATGCCAAAAGAAAATGGAACTGCAATACTTTGCTGGGGATATTCAGGAGTATGCCTGGACCTTTTCAAGTATCAACTCACCTATATGATGTGAAGCGTTGATTTGCGAATCGAGTATAACTCCACTTGCTAGACCCATTGGAACCCTGCACTCTAAAGAAAGCACAGTAAGTTTGTTGTTAAAGAAAAGGAGGGCTATGCCAATATATATATTGGTGGAATCTTCTAAGGCAATATAATTCAGAAGAACTCTTAGTAATACTGTGACATCACCACTTTCTTCCCACGGAAGGCCGAGTTAATCTCTGCAGTTTCTCTCAGCAGACTGATGCACTGGTCCCTGTGAGGAAACCTCAAATTCAAAGCTACGCTAAAGGAATAGAAGTAGTATGCTAAATAATTCAAAGCTTGTATGCTAGAGACTAAACATCTTTTCTTCTAGAATAAGTTTATAGTAACCACTCCATCCCCTCCTTGATAGCAGAGAGAATCTGCTTTGGGCTTTTGCAGAGCAATGTCCCAAATTTAGTGATCCTGAAAGGGCAGAGATGACTTTACAGCTTGACTCACCCAGCCACAAAACACCTTAGTTCAGTACCTTTCTCTATAACCAAATAGGATGCCTGCATTCCTGCTTGCTGATATTCCCCCACTTCAGTGTCTAAAAGCCACCAGCCAGGTCTCTGTGGTTTCATTTCAATCGTTCTAAATGAGCCTTGAAAAAATGGAAGAGAAATGTATTAGAAAAATTAGGATTACAAGGTTGATATTAGTGAGACTGGACGTTAAACCAAAGATCATCCTATGACTTAGTCCAGAAAAATTAACCTGCTACACACATTGCAGAGAGAGCAATAACTACTACTGTCTCAATCATATTTTTCTTAGCAAGCAAGTTGCAGCTAGAGACTGAGATTGGAATTAAGTTACCAGATCAAAACCTAACGTTTGCTGCTGGTGCAAAGTACAAAACCTTGGATACCTGTACGTAACAACAGATATCTGCATATTAAGTACAGCCCTGAGTCATGTAATGAACAGTGCTATTAAGTTTATTACATAACGTAGGGATATTAAATCTGTGGTGCTGATTATAGTTCTTACTCCTGCTGCCCCAGTGTGTTGTTCAAGTAATGTAAAGAATTCATTGTAAAGAAGCCAAAACTAGATGTAGGAGAATCAGATGTATGGGCCCTCCCCTCACTTTCTGCATGCCCCAGGAGGGCCAAACAGGAAGCAGATACAGTTCAGGCTTTTTGCTGCACTTTTAGAAAGCACAGTACATGCTTCATTGTTTTTCTTATATTCCTAATTTGTGCAGACATGATAATTCCGATTCCCATTTAAACAAAAACATACGTAGATGTCAGTGAAAAACATCATCTTAAAACACTTAAACAGTGAATAAACCACCTAGTGTTCACTAAAATAAACTCCTATTATTCCAAGCCAATCCCATTATTTTGATCTCCTTGTTTCTTGGTTGGTGGTTTTTTTTTTCGTTTTGGTTTTGTTTGGGGTGTGTGTGTGTTTTGTTTTTTGTTTGTTTGGGTTTTTTTAAACACACTTGTAGCTGGCAATACAGGCTTCATAAGTCCTGTTATTGCACACTAGCATTGCTGACAGTGATGGGCAAAGGAGTATATCCTGTGGCCTAATGAATGCTTTTAGCCTATTTCCCTTCGTCCTGGACATAAGAATTCTCCTAGAGCTCACGTTTGTTCTTTCTCTTGTCTGTCACACTCATCTTGACACTGTAAAAATAAACCCTCCATACTAAGCCAGATACCAATAGTCTTTCCCAGCAAACATCAGTGAGACTTCAATGGTATTGAAGCCTGGGGACACATGAACAGGATGGCTGTGCTATTGTACATCTGTCATTTCATGAGGAATTGGTGGCTGATACTATCCTACTGACTTTCTTTTTCCAATCACGATCTTTACTGTTGAGCACCTTCCAAAGCCAAGCCCAGCACCATGACCTACTTTGCAGACAGGAAGAGAGATGCACTAAAGGAGAGAAACCCCCTCATGCTCACATACCTGGTGAGTGGCAAGGAAAGTGCAAAACAGAAGGTAGTGCTGCAGACCATAGTGCTGTTTATTTTCCTTATCTATCTATCTATCTCCCTTCTCATCTGAGAGGAAGACCTTTGTCCAAACACTTAAGTTTTGTCTGTGACTTTACTCATATTTCCAGTTTTAAAGGACAGCAATGTTGTATTTATTTCCCCCCACCCACAGTGTTAAGCGAGGTGCAAAATGATGATTTTCCTTCTGACCATCATAGGCAAATGAACTGTTAAGTGGTCTCAAACTCTTTCTTGCTGTGCTCAAAACCAACTTCTGTTCACCTTTACATTGGGTATGATGACGACAGACTGCAATGGTCACCCCTTAGAACTCACTCCATTTTTATACTTACCTGGAAGGAGCGTGTATGTACCAAGCTGATGCTTTGGCTCTCCTTGTTCTATGAAGGTCTGTCCATGAAAATGAACAACATGAATGTCTTTTGGCCCACCCATATTCAGCAAATGCCATCGGACCAGTTCACCTTCATACATCCTCAAGCCTTGCAAATGGCAGGTAATCCCATTAATGGCTGAAAAAAAACCCCATATTGTTAGTAAGGAAAAAAATCACTCACAAAACAGGTCTCAAAGTGCTAGAATGTAGTTATTAAAATGAGTAAAATATTTAATGAAGTACTGCATTTGGGAAAAACACCACTTTCAAATTCAAAGTGGTACACACTATAGTCTATGTACATCAGTCCGGAAAATCCTGGGACCTCACCAGAGTATCTGAGCACAGTTTGCTTGCAACACATGGCAGCCAGGAGAACAAGGAGGTGTAAGAGATTGTCAGATGGGAACATCAGGCCCAAAAAACAGGACAGCTATCCAAAATGTGTTCTGCAGCTTACATTTCCACAGCTGTGCAGTCAAAACTGACATCTTCAATTAATAAGTGATTTTATAGACCACATTTTCAAAAGGCAGATTACACTTTTCAACCCGCCTTTTTCAAACATGATCACTTACAGCACACGAGCATCAGATTTTCAAAGACAGAAACATACAGTTTCATTACTGACCATTATTTCAAAGACAAAAATGGGTTACCTTTGAACAGTCACCCACTTAACTCTATATGACTAAAAATCTCCGTATCCACAGAAAGGTATGTGAAGGGCTGTCCTACAGCTGATTCGAATTCCTCAGTAGAACTAGTTGATTTGTCAAATTATTACAATCGTTTTAATTTTCTTACAAAAAGTTTTCAGGGTATTAGCTTCTTACTGAAAAGAGGGTTTGTTTGGGTTTTTTTGTTTGTTTGTTTGTTTAATATGGGGGTAGATGTATGTGAGTGAGAGAGAAGTTTTCTGTTGAAAGTTTTGGTCTAATACAGTCTTTCTTCATTTTAATAACAAAATTCCAGTCAATGCTAATCTTTACATATGAAACTAAGACTATTACGGTTATAATGGAGAAAAAACCCCCAAACATTCACATAATTAACATGTAGGATTTTTGCATATTCAAAGGCACTGTGAGCTGAGATACCGCCCCCAATGTCTACCTCTCCTCCAATAAACTGAATACTTGGCAAAATGAAATACGTACCATAGAATTTGTGGCATTGCTGCATTTGTTGGGTCTTCTCAGTACAAGGCCTTCTAGAACGTTTGTCAAAGTACCAGCTTTTCTCTTCATCAAAGACCATAAAAAGCAAGAAAAAGTCTCGGGTGGATGCTCTGCTGTTGTTTGACCTACTGAAGGTTCCTTTTTGACAGATCAGTATTGGCCCAATCAAACCAGAGTGAATATCTTTCTCCTAGAAGGTAATAAACTCACATTAGATGTGAAAGAGGTTTAACCAAAAGATGTCAAAAAACCATAGCATTCTGTAGAAATGCGTCAGGCCCTAAAAATGTAAAGCAGAGGCCAGAATCGTTGTTGCCTTGTATGTTTATTTTCCCCTGCTCAGTCTACCAAAGAGTTCCCCAATTTGAATTCTTCAACAGCTTATATCCTCTTTAAACTGAGTGTAAGAGATTAAATGTCAAATGGGAACATCAGGCCCAAAAGAAAAGGGAGCTATCCAAAACGTGTTCTGCAGCTTACATTTCTACAGCCATACAGTAACATAATTTGGAGACATTCAAAACCAGACTTGACATGGTGCTGGACAACATACTCTTAGCTGACCCTGCTTGAGTTGCGGGGTGGTGGACTGAACAACCTCTAGTGATCCCCTCAACATAAATATTTCTGTGATTCTGTGTTCAACCCCAGCAACACTAACACTTCTATTTTGATTTCCTTACCAGATTTAAATCAGAGTAGTAGATCCAGGACCGACAAGCTGCTCCTGAATGCACAGGTCCTGATCGTCTGTTTGCATACCATACATATATATAGCTGTTATTTGGCTGAACTTCGTCATCCTCCTTAAACCAAGCAGTAGATTCATCGTCATAAATGCTTCCCTCAGAGGACTTTTCATAGTAGAGTCCATGAGCATGGAGGGAATATGGTCTGGATGCCAGATTCTTAAAATGAACCTAAAAAAAAAAACAAAACAGAAATAGATGCTGCTCAGCAAATTCAGGTCTAAACCAAAGTCCCCACACAATACACTCCCATGACCTTGAACCAGGGTCAAGATTTGTATAATGATTATAGGCTACATTGTGCATAGCAAAGATGGCAGGAATTTTGACATCTCCATGCAGAGCCACCCTCTTTGATGCAGGCTGTTAATTAAAAAGTAGAAAGCACAAGTCTAACTCCCTGTTTTCCACCGAGCCTAGGTTCCTAGGACTTTTACTGCTGCCTTTCACCTGGATACGTTTAGTTACAGCAAGCAGGGAGATGGGGAGTTTCTACCTCTCATGCTTTACTGCAGTCGCATTAAAGAAGCGTACAAAATAGTAACACTAGACCTCTGTATGTATCACTCACTGAAATCAGTGCTTCTCACTTGCCCCAGGGAAGCATGAGGATACGGAGATTATATATTTACCTCTCCTTAGAGAATAGTCTTTTTCTGCACTTACTCGTGTTTTTAAATGTAGCTCAATGTGTTCCTGTTGTGCGCTACTCCTACTGAAATAAGCATACAGCAGCGAGATCTTACTCTCCCCATTTAAGTCCATCCTTGTGTGTTGGAAGACTGGACGAAGAAGTGTGAGAGAAGGGAAACTACAGCAATGTGCTTCTTAATGCAAATATACCACTGTATCACCAGGGATACAGCTCCTCTTTATTCTTGTGGTTTGTATTAGAACTAACCAACCCATTCACAGCAAAAGTTTTCAGAAGAAAACACACTTTTTGAACAAATACATATATTCATCTTGAATACAAATTTACTGATTTAAAAAAAACAAAGAAGCTCCCTTTACATATAAAAAGTAATATTATTAGTGCAATCTGGGTTTAAAAACCTTATTTTTTTTAATGTTAAACTTAAATCTCATTTTACATTAGACTGATAAGCCAGTATTTACTGTTGGGAAACATAAAAAAGAAAAACAGAAGTGAATTTACTGTGGATAGAAGAGAAAAAGGATGCGTTTCAAAGAAACATATCATTGTACTTGTATGTCCACACTGCATTTCTAGCTTTGAAAACCGTTTCCCCATCATCATTGTGGTATTTTTAGACCCATTCTATGTCATACTAAGATTGCCATAAGAACCTTATCCTGCACATATATTGAAAAAATTGACCTACTAGGATAACATCGTCCACTTCAGCCCGGATAACTGGCCCCAGGATGCCAAGGTGTTCTTTATATTCGTCTTCATCCTGAAGAGTTGTAAAGGTACTGTCTGTATAGCTTTGGAAAATCACCTTGTATGCGGTGCCATCTTTACAGGTTTTGTCATTCATTGTTGTACTGAAAGGAAACACCCAATTAAAAACCCACACAGTGAATCAGAAATAATAGCTTTGATGAAATCTGAGAACTCATACAGCAGGAACATCTTAGAATGTGAAGAATAAACACAAACGTCAGATGATTCTGAAAATCATGACTTGCAATGTTTAAGCAATTGTAGTTCCACAGTTGCATATGAGATCCTTCAAAGAT
>VYZM01013368.1:11797-76899 GCA_013398915.1 Dromas ardeola | reverse complement strand
TCTTTGTGATATTTGAACGTTGGTTTCCAAGGGTATTTTGCATGATGATGATGCTATGTTATTGTTTTTCAGTTTGTTTTCTTTGATGGTAGAGTAGAGTCCATTGAAAAGGTAACTGAGTGATTCTTTTATTGTGTGAGAAACTGAACATTGCAATGTGTTGCAATCAGATCATATTAAATTATATATTGAAACAGAGCTCTGAATATACTGTGCAATGAAAAAGCTGAGAAAATAGGGTAAATTTAGCTATCCTAAAAAAAGGGTTGAGTTGAATTTTTTACAGAATAGTGATCTCACATGAAAACCTGTGTACAGATATTTTAAGTATATAAAAATCAGATTTAACACATTTATTTTTGGAAGTATATGTTCTCTAAGGTTCATATCAGGTTCCCCCTTTGTTTCCTTCATATAAAACCACCCATAATATGAAAACTTCTGCTGTTGCTATTTATTATTGAAAATAGCATATTTAACAGCAAAATGTCCTGGTTGCTGAGATTAGAAAAAATCTAAACAAATGGGGAGCCTTGAATCTATATGTATGCACATTGATACTTGATTGTGAATAATAATTTTAGAAGTTGTTTTTATACAACCTCATTGGTGATACGGATTGGTGCAGTAAATTACAATATTACGGTGTAGCATAGTGTCGATGCAAAATATGATTTGCGCTTTTTTTCTAGTTTTCAGAACTAAACAGTCTTGCAAGACAGCTAAACCAATGAATGTGCAGCTCTGCTGGTATTGTACAATTCTGCTAACAACTGCAATATGCAAATATTAACATGGCACAATACACTAGCTCTTTAAAAAAATAAGACAATGCAAAGCATTGGTATGTATATGCTGGCGATTGATTGATATAATTTTGATCATGCCAAAAGCTTAAAGAAATAATTGGGCATGCATTAATATCCTACGAAAACTGAAGAAGTTACTCAAAGCCGTGGCATGGCTTAAAAGATCAGATGTCTACTGTAGTTGTACCCATGGCTGGTTCGTTGTTTTTCTCATGTACCTTGGCTCCAGCTGTTTATTTTCTCATGTTTGAGAATACAGTGAGTGAAAAAAATAAAGCCTGACCTTTTGTTCAGTGATCAGATTTAGCTTTTTAAAAAATATCTCTAGGAAATTCGTGGGGTTAAAAGTACACTTAACTGTGCTGAATGACTTCAGGTCCTCCTCGGGGAAGGTGGGCTAATTTTGACAACGTGGTGAAGTTAGTCTTGGAGCTCTTCCTTCTAGTCATATTACTGCACTTCTCTTCACCCTATCACCAGTTACTACCTGATAAAAAATTGGATTGAGTCTTTTGAATGCTAAGACTGCATCCTGTGTTTTTCCTTAACGTGTTCAATTGAAATTTTATGGGAGGAACAGGTTTTGTAGGGTTAGGCCAATACTTACTACACTTACAGCTTTTACTCTAAGATTACTTAAAATACATATTAGTTTGCAGTTTGCTCTTTTAATTTATTGAAAGATTGTCAGTATCTTAAGTTCTCTATAGTTTTCACTTAACTTCCCAAAAGAAACCCTTCATGGAAAAGTTACATTATTTAACATTTTGGAATTTGCTCACGCTGGTAGGCTGTATTTTGAGTTAATTAATAAACATTTGATTAGAGTCTGTAGGCAGAAAGAAAGACGGCACAAAGTTCTGCTGCCACAGAAAACACCGTGGCTTTTGCTCTCATCCCACTTCCCTTAGAGTGCTCAAATACAAAAGGAGGGAGAAACCCATGCCATGCAGACACATCAGCCTTCTTGGGTTATCCAAAGAGGGAAATGTCCTTTGTTCCTCTCCTCTGCCCCTCTGTATGACCTGAAGAACCACGTTTCTGTATAAACACTTAGCCTTCCAGCCATGATACCTGTCTGATAGAAAACTCAGCATCTAGCCCTCCCAGAAGGGCTTAGTACTGTCCCCAGAGAACTCAATACTTTAAAAAGGAACAAATGAAATTTTGTCTTCTTTTTGCAGAAAGCAATATATATTTTGATCATATCCGAGTGATGGTCAAGATTTTTTAAAATGCATTACCTAGATATCTGTAAATTACAAAACACAGACAGAAAATGCAATGTGAACTTTAGCTATCTCAAAATGTGAATACCAATATGTTAGAAATAACTTCCATGAATAAATACATATTCTCATGCAGAAGAGTATCCTTACTCTCACATAATGCATAATAGTCGTCTTCTCTTGTCTGTGAGAGAAGAAACTTGATCCTAGGCTTTAAATTGAGACATTTTCAAATTACAATATGTTGTAAAGAGCTGGTTTTTTTTTTAAAAAAAGACAGATAAACAGCTCTGTTGATATTTGCTCAGATCCTTTAAATAGCGCTAAGGGAACTGTTGGGACTGTTTCAGTTTACACAGAAGTCATGCAGCCTGCTGTATATCTGACAAATAACCACCATTAAAGTTGTTACAGCACGGTACTGTGCAAAACATGGTCTGAGGACTTAACATGAAAGGTTTCTTTCTAATTTTTCATTTAAACAACCAGCATTACTGCCAAAACACTGACCGTGGTCCATATTTGTAACAGGTTTTTAACATGACATAGCAGGTTTGATTGACAAGATTTTTAGGTCCTGTACCTTTAAGACTTTAGTATGATCTTTTTCATGTTTCTAACGCTTGAGGCTTTACTGCTTAACTTGACAAAAAAACAGTGTTGCTGCCATTTGTAAGTTTTCCTATAATATTCCTTTTACTAACTTAAAAACTGGCCTTACTGGGTTCAAATAGGCAGTATCCCTTTTAAGTGACCTTTGCAACCCAAGTGTTACTTGCTGTGGTGGAGAGTTTTTCAGTATCACCGAAGAGACGTTAAAACCTTTTGTTCCCGTTAACACTTAAGCTCAGAAAACGTGCTTAGTATGTCTTAATTTCAAAACACAACCTCAGTCCCACTGGTCCTAAAAATTCAGATGCTAGCACACCGGTTATTAAGAAGTGTATTAATGCCTACGAGGTACCGCAACACACTCGGGTGTTTTTGGAATGTCGACTGAAGGTGAAATCTTAATAACTCCTTCCTTAGGATAAATTTTGCCCTAGCTTCATCAGTCATCTGAGCCTTTAACAAAGGCCAGATTTATTATTATTTTTTTTTCATACCACAATGTTAATATTGTTAATACTCATTGTACACTACTGTAAAAAGATTAAAACAAAGTGTCTGAAACAATTAAAGAGTTTTGAAAAGTTAGCCTCACCCTCTTCCAAGCTACTTGCATCTGTCCTGTTTATGGTTCAAAAGAAAAACATCATCTTGAAGAAATAATTTCACTGAGGCTAAAGGGATACTGTCTTGTTCAGATGCCATGAAATTGCGATTGTGATCTGACAGAGCTGTCTTCTCTTCTTGTGTTGTATGGAATGTCTGGATCATGCTTTCTGGGATATTTTTATTGAAATGCTCAGTGTGCGTTTCTGCAAAAAAAGGCTTGGTTGCTCCTACAAGGCAAGCAGGTCTTTCTCCCTTTTCTTGTGTTCTCTTGACACTTTTGTGGAACTTGACAAGCCTGGAAAACTAATTTTTTGTAAAAATTTGTACAATAATGTTATAAAAAGTTTATAATCCTAGAACTGTTGTGTTAATTCTTGTGCAAAAACAGTATATTCAGAATAAAAGTTTATCATTTAAAATCAACAACTGTTCTATAATTCTGTTCAGCCTATAATAAAACCATGTATATTAGAGCCTACATAATTTGCTATACAATACTTCTGAGTTTGCACCCAAGTCTCTGAAAGAGAGATTTTCCAATGTGGAGACAGTGACTTAAAACACACTTCTTAACACACTTCCTACTGGGGTTCAAAGGAGGATGTGCAGTAAACCCTCATTTCTGCTCCATTTGAGGCTGTGAAAATTTCAAAAAAGCTAAAAAAGAAATTGTTACCAATGAAAACTGAGAGTCTGTGAAGCACTCAGCAAAATGATAGTCTGCAAAGCATCTGAAGTAGCCCTGTTGTTCTGAAACAATTGCTTTTGGAAGGATTGTAATTTACTAACTTGTAAACATTGATGAAGGCCAAGGGTTCATTCACATGAAGAAGCAGAATAAAATCAGATGGCTCAGATGGGTGCTGCCCAAGTTGTTGCCCCACCTCTGAGAGAGATTGCTGCATGATTTATGAATCAGCTTCTGTACTGCTACCGTTCTCAGCTAAGCATTAAACTCAAAGTGGATCTATGTACCTTAATAAACAGGCTTGAGGTGTTCCGGAGTTGCTTCACTGGGTTTTCAGACTTAACTGTGGTGACACGGACAATCTCCGTCAGAAGGGCAAGACAGATGGCTGCAAGTGGTAACTGCTTTAGAAGCCTGATTTTAATCCTTGACTGTGTATGTGTCAAAGCCCAGAGAGAATGGCAGTCGTAAATTACTGCAGGATTTACCGAATCCCTGAGGAGTCAGATAAGAGCGTAAGAAATCAAATGCAGATTCTAATGCTGCAAAGTAAGAGATCGCCCATGTGGAAATGCTACAAGGCAGCGCATGACACTGCACATCAACATCCAGAGATTACTGCCCTCAACTAGATTAAACATTGCCGCCTAACTACATGATTAGCCCCACATGCTGAACTCATTGTATCATGTTTTCTGTATGCTGACTGCCATTGAGATGTAGAAATAAATAAAAACCCCAAATTCCTTCCTGGTACATGTTTAATTTAAATTCTGTATTACAATACACTATTCATTAAGTACCAGGAGAGGACACTTTCAGAAAACACAGGGTTTCTTCCCCCACTTTTGGAACCTACAAGCATCTTTGACTTCAGCAGTTTGATTTGGGAATGGCTGCACTGCAGTGAGATATTCTATACTCGTCCCTGCTGCAAATCAAGCCAGAATACACTTGGCCTGTCATATGATATTATTTTGAGAGATGAATTCACATTGTCCAATGCAGCTCTATTGCTGCTAACCATCACCCAAAATCAAGAAGTTATATAACACTGATGTTATAAAACCCCTTCGCTGTCACATCTATTAGCCCAGTGCTCCTTGTAATGCTCGACTGAGCAAAACGCACACCCTAAATGGTACAACATCTTCTCTGCCTGTTGCAAAAGACATGGAAAACAATGTCTCCCTTTCCATTAAGCCATTAGGAGCTTTGTTCCCAAAGTGTGTATGGGGGAGGAGGGAAGGAAATGAGACTTTTCCAGGAGAATTATCTTATCTCAATTCTAACTGTATTTCTTCTAAATGTGTTATATATATATTTCTCAGTTTTCCTGATTGAGAATATCACATTCCCAGAAGCTGACTGGTCCTTTTGAAATCTTGTTCAAAAACCCAGAAGCCTTTTATTAAAGACTCCCCTTTTGGTAGAACACCCACTCTCTTGTTCTTTGGGGGTTTGAACCTCTTTTTCTTTGGATCTCACAAGCATTTTCTTGACTAGATCTCCAGTGTACATCCTGTGTTTTGTAGAACAGATATTCAAATTTGGTAGTAAGTGTTTCCCTTGGGAAATGGTAAACATGTTTGTGATTTGTCTCTCCTAACTGTAGCTGTCTACAATTAGTCATGAGTTCACTCAAGAGTGAAAAGAGTTTAGGAGCTTGCTATGCAAGCCGCTGGTCTGCCCAGGCTTTCAGCATCTGTCTTAATGATCAGAAGGTGGATTCTTAAAAAAGAATTTGCTACTGCTGTTCTAGTAGCATGCCTTTTCAAAGAGAGGAATTACCACGTTAAGTAAAAGCTGCATCCGCTACTTTATCCGTTACTTTCACACTATTTTTTAAATGGGCTTTTAATGCTGCTAGTTTCTGACAGCTGTTCTGAGAAAGGAAATATGAAATATAGGACTTCAGTGGTGTTCACTCTTCCTCTTCAAGAAAATCTTTCAATTATTTTTTCAGTCACTGAATTAGTTATTTTATAAATGAAGCAAAACTTGTGGAATTGAGAATGGAAGCAATCTCAGAATTTCCATTTTAACTTCTGTTGCTTTAACCCAGACTCTTGTAACCTCAGCCTCCATTCTGTGTCTTGATTATTTAAAAATAACTTTTTGGAACATTGTAATACACACACATACACTATGGAGAGGGTAATTAACATGCTTGGAACACTGACTAATAGAGCCATATTTTGGTACGTGTGGTTAGCATGTGTTATTCTGGTAAGCTATTTTGAGAGTCCAGGCAATTAGTACTCACTATGGTAAGACTTAGTCAGTTTGCCTTATAAGCTCTCTTATATCTTCAGGAATCAATTGGCTCTAAGAGAATATTGCAGGCAGCTGAGGTTCAATTCTACGTGGAAAGATACTGGAATACTTAATTTTTAATTGCCTGGAAATCAAGAACATTCTCCTGTCCTGGTTACCTATAGTCTGCACAAAGGGTAAAAGACTCCATATAATGGTAGGATTTGCTTTTTTCATCTTTTGGGAATTCCGGTATGGGAAATAACATGCATGAAAACTTTGAGAACCTGAGGCGAAATCATACGTGGTGGTAATCACTAGGGGAGCACCAAGTGATTCACCAGGTGCCTTATGTTCCCAGGCTGACCACTCAATATAGTCAGTGGAGGAGGGACAACTATTCAGATGACCAACCACTGGAGGTTTGATTGTAGTTGCAGCTGTGCATACAACATTTCTATTGAAATTGAGGCAGGAGGATGGCTACATCCAGAGAAAGAGACCAAGCAGTGGAGATAGATACATGAATTCAAAACATGATTCTTCTGTTCTTCTAGGATCAAGGTCTGGGCTCAGTAAATTCCACCTAAGGGAAGACAGATGTGAAACTTAGCTCTTAGCTACCAGAGAATGATACAGACTTATGTCTACTTTAACAGCCAGTGCTATGCAGACATAGTGGAAGAGATGACAAACTCCAGGTCCTGAGAGAAGCTTGTTTTGGTGGCTGTGGTTAAAGCACAGTCTGGGCCAACACTGAATTCCTTCCAAAGCAGAGGGGAGGTAGTGGTGATGGTGAAGGGGATATTACTCATCTTTTGCATTGTGTGCTTCCACTCTAAGTACTTGTCTCTAAAGTGTAAAATCTGTTTCTAATCTATCTTCTTGTCTGAGGATATCTATGGGAGAGGGAAACTGAGCACTTGCAAACAGAGGCAGCAATGAAATCTAGCCTACAAGCTAGACAGTTACTTTGAATGGTCTTGCCATCAGGCTGTTGAAGAAAGGTCTAAAATAAGCAGTAAAGCAAGCAGCTTTAAACTTTTATTTTACTTTTTTTTTTTTAAAGAAATTGTTTCCACTTCATTATGGCATGAGAGGAAATGGAGAGATAGGTAGAAGTTGAAGATCTATAGAGTTCTGGAAAGGTTGTGTATTTCTACCTATGTAGATGGCAGTGGTGCACAGGTTATTCACAGAATCACAGAATGGTTCGGGTTGGAAGGGACCTTAAAGATCATGTACTTCCACCCCCCTGCCATGGGCAGGGACACCTCCCACTAGACCAGGTTGCTCAAAGGCCCATCCAGCCTGGCCTTGAACACCTCCAGGGATGGGGCATCTACATCTTCTCTGGCCAACCTCTTCCAGTGCCTCACCACCCTCACAGTAAAGAATTTCTTCCTAATATCGAATCTAAATCTCCCCTCTTACAGTTTAAAACCATTACCCCTCGTCCTATCACTCCCCTCCCTCATAAGGAGTCCCTCCCCATCTCTCCTGTAGGCCCCCTTCAGGTACTGGAAGGGGCTGTAAGGTCTCCCCAGAGCCTTCTCTTCTCCAGGCTGAACAGCCCCAACTCTCTCAGCTTGTCCTCACAGCAGAGGGGCTCCAGCCCTCTGATCATCTTCACGGCCCTCTGCTGGACCCATTCCAACAGGTCCGTGTCCTTCTTGTGCTGCGGACCCCAGAGCTGCATGCAGTACTCCAAAATCGTAAGTCAGAGAGAATAGCTTTCAGTTGCTTACCCACTTCTTGGGCAATGTAGGTGTTAAACTAAAATTTTGAGGTATTAAGATTTTTAGAGGAAGTATGCATGTGGACATAAATATTTGTATTCCTTTTAGATACTACTCATGGGCTTCTAAGCCAGTGTGCTTTGCTTTCACAAGGTCAAACAGCCCCGCTGTGCTTTTCTGTGGCAGATGACATGAATAAAGCCAAGCTTTAAAGCAGCCTGCACGTAAGGCCTCCTTTGCAGAGCGTGAAGGAGAATCTACAGTGTGATACTTCATTGTTTAGAATCTATGTCTTAAATAGAAACTGGTCTTGTTCTGAATGAAAACCTACCCTGGACACTGCACAGATAGGCACCTTTATTGTTTCCAGAAGAAGTTGTCTCATGTAAATGGATATTCTGTTACTAGAGGGCTTAAATAGCCATTTAAAAATTACAGAAGAGTGTGGAATGCTATATTTTATAGCTCAGCTGTATTCACCCTGCTGTAACTAAGACCCTGGACTGCCTTCACCATAGCTGAGGCTTTTGCCCACAATTGATAATTCAGATGATTTACACAGTCCAGTAGATCCCAGAATTAAGCTCCGAAACAGCACAAATGTTGATGACAATGGTAACAGTGGAATCGTTTGGGTTTTTCCCACTCAACCCAGACAACTAACCAACCGAACCCCCCAGATTATGAATCCTTTTAAAAGTAACAAAAAAATACATGATTGAATTGATTGCCATTGAGAAACAGTATTTTTCACTGCTTCATAATGTTAGTATCTTTCTGCACTGTGCGGTGGTTTTTTTTTCCAAGTCTGTAATATACATGTAATGAGCCTGTATCAAAAATAAAGCCAAGGTAGTTCATTTTTAAGTGCAACATGGAATGAACGATATACTGGACACAGCCTTTCTCCAATAGGTACAGAATCTGTTATTAAAACCATAAGAAATTTAATAACTATCATTTTGTAGGGTATAGGCATTTAATAACTTTTATTCTCTGTAAAATGAAATTCACAGTTGCTGAATCAAACAGCTAATTTCAATTCTGAGCAAATCTGAAATGTAAAGTGATTCTATCAGTTATATATCAGTGAGGTTATATTTAAATTATAGATAAATACTCAATATCTTCCTACAATGTTGTTAGTGAAAGATGAACTCTGTACTTAAAACTTAAAGGCCTGTATCTGTTCAAACATAAAAAAATCAGATTGTCCTGTACTGTTGTTTTCTGACACTGTTATACTTCGTAATGTACTTAAGGAAGAACCTGGTTTTTCAAGACTGCTAGGCATTTGCCACTCAGAGCAGAAACTAAAAGAGGAGACGGAAGGATTAGCCACTTCTGAAAAGCAGACATATCGTATTAAGGGAAGTAAGTACTCCTTGGGGGAATCTTAACCAGCCTAGAAAAGATAGTTGCTCTGGATCTTTCTCTAGGCTAATGGCAACAAGAAGCTTGAAGCCAGCGAGCCACGTAAGAATATAAAGCTATGAGGTGCCAGACTCTGTATCACAAATAGAGACCCTTTGAAGTTTGTGTTGATATCCAGTGAGGCTGGTACCAGTGCTGTTCACACCTCATCATTTAGGACGGTGATGATTGTTCTATGCCACCCATTTCTCCTTCGTGCTGGCCCAGGCAGGCTGCTGGCAGAGCTCAACCCCTGCGCTCAGCGGCGCAGCTACGGTGGAGCTGTTGCAGCAACAACAGGCGCCTTCCAAACATTTCTACACACAAACATGCAGCGGAACTAGCCCCAGTCTCTGTATTTGATGACATTACTCACCGTTGGTCAGAGGGAAACCTGACAGATGAAATTCATAATTAAAGCCACAAATAATAGAATTTGAAAAGTATGTCTAGAGTGTCTGGATATAGTTTTGCATGGAGTAATACAATCTTTGGCAGTGCCAGGCAATTGCCTTTTGGAAACATTGGGTGGCCTGAAATTAATTTGTTTAGCTTTTGCTTATGTAAAAATATTCAACTTCACAACAACATCTGTTGAGAACCCAGAGGTTATAGATGTCCAGCTTGCATTTATATGAAATAGAACCAGATGCAGCTGTTGGGAGAAAGACTATAAAATCATCTGAATATTTTTTCCATGACTTCACTGATATTTTGTCTTGTGTTTTCTTACGATTCGTGATTAATATTTTTAAAGGTGATTTATCTTTCATCTTGGGTTCCACTATTGTTGACATAACCTTGAGAAAACCTGATAGAGTTTGAGAAAAAAGAACGTTTGCTAAATGTAATCTTTTTATATATTTCAATTACTAAAATATGAATTAAAGTCTGTACAGTTATAAATTATGGATATTAGAAGAAAATTATGGTTTTTTTCTTTTTCTTTTTTTTTTTTTTCTCCCAAGTAGAGCAAAGCTGAAGAATTCTTGCCTTTTATTTTACTGCTGTGGCTGATAGCACTATGCCGAGTGGATTAACAACCGATTGTCCTTTTGACTCAGCAACTGTGATTGATAAGAGGTAAAATACATGTAGCAGGCGGTCTCTCTATCTCTTTTGTATTGTAACAATTAAAGGACATAAGACTCATCTTCATTTCTGGTCGTGGAAATTCAAGAAACATTTGTTCTGAAAATAGAAATGGTATTTACGGAAAAGCTTTCTGAGGTTCCTAGTAGTACCATCTGGTTGCTTCACCAAACAATCGTTGCAGTCAATTGTCTGAAAACCATAGAACTGAAGCACTTGCTTTAAATTTAGCACTTGTTTCACTGTATTGCTGGGGGCAAAATTGCACATGCATAAAGCCAAGTATGTGTTTAAATACTCTCACTGAATAAAAGTATTTAACAGCTAATAAATACATTGATGGCTACAGTGGGAATTTGGTTATGCTCCTTTTCAAAGCTACTTTTTCTTGAGATATCAGTGCTAATCGTGTCTTTTGCTACCTTGGGGTTGCATATATTCACGCTTTAAAAAAAAAAGATTAAAATTACCATTTTTAAGACTGATACATTAAACACTCAAAATAAGCCATTGCAATTTTCCTCATGCCAAAAAAAGCAAAAAAAGGAAAAAGTATGTTCTCTATGAGAATTTTTGAGTTATTGCAATAAATGGCAAAATTATCAATAAACTCCTGTTTGAATCACTATGACATCTCAGGACTTATGTGACACTTAGCGACACATAAAACCTTCCCAGGGAAATGAAATAACTACTAGAAGTGTGATGAAATGTTGTGAGCTTTGTTCTTCGTAACAATTCCATATCCCTATTGCAAAAATTTTAAAGAAAATACTCCAGCCATATTCCTGCCTCTTTCCAAAGCTGTTGCATGAGTTGATGCCTAGTTTATTTATATTTTGTGTGAGGGGAAAGAAGTCAGTATTTCCATTAGATAACGTCATGTTCAGTATTAAGAGTTCACTTCCCCAAAAAAAGAGTAAGCAGTAGTCATGGGGAAAAGGAAAACTTTGATCTCACAGATCCTCAAGGTTTTTATCTAATTGTCAAAAGCTCCAAAGTTAAGACCCAGGTTTTGTTTTTACACATATGCAAAGAAGGTAAATACCCCAGAAATCTAATAGCCCATAAAGCTTAGGACACATTCAGGTGGTGTGAAAGAATAACCAGAATGGCCCCGAGTCTCTCAGGTCTCCTGGGAGATGGGGGAGAAGCTTGAAAGGATGAACGTCGAGTATGTTATTTAAGAGCACCAGTGGATCTTGGAGTTACTAACTGACCATGGTATCAGAGAGTTATTCCATATCATGCCCTAAAATGTGGGTCTCACACCCACCTCCATCCCAGAGAAGACAATTCTATTTTTGAAATGTAAACTTTCACATTCATAAGTGATTTATGGTGTTAAACCTTTGTTGGACAGAATCACTGCAGACTGACACCAGGCACAATTGTTTTAATGATGGTTAATCAGCTGAAAAAACCCCCACACATTAAACTTGAAAACACGTTTATTTTCTATGCAAATTGATAGGTCCAGTTATCTAGGCTAGATTAATTTTCATACTGAGGAATAGTTCCATTACTTTAATCCAATAAAAGCAAAATGGTTTTTATAAAAATATTATGAAACAGCGTGGCCAGCAGGTTGAGGGAGGTCATCCTCCCCCTCTACTCTGCCCTGGTGAGGCTGCATCTGCATACTGTGTCCAGTTCTGGACTCCCCAGTTCAAGAAGGACAGGGAACTGCCAGAAAGAGTCCAGCAGATGGCTACAAAGATGATCAAGGGACAGATGCATCTCTCTTACGAGGAAAGGCTGAGAGACCTGGGTCTGTTTAGCCTGGAGAAGAGAGGACTGAGAAGGGATCTCATCAATGCTTATGAATATCTAAAGGCTGGGTGTCAGGAGGATGGGGTCAGGCTCTTCTCAGTGGTGCCTGGTGACAGGACAAGGGACAATGGACACAAGCTGGAACACAGGAAGTTCCATCTCAACATGAGGAAAAACTTCTTTACTTTAGGAGTGCCAGGCCACAGACAGATTGTGGAATCTCCTTCTCTGGAGATATACAAAATACGCCTGGATGTATTCCTGTCCAGCCTGCTCTGGGTGAACCTGCTTTGGCAGGGGGGGTTGGACTAGATGATCTCTGACGGTCCCTTCCAACCCCTACAATTCTGTGATTCTGTGATTATCAGGTAAGTTTGAGATTGTCTTTTGTTCAGTGACTTGGTTTCTGAGCTTTTAAAGTCCAATTTCTTCCATTTTTCTATGAAAAAAAGGGTTTTTTTTTAAAAAAAAAAAGAAAGCTGAGCTTCTCAGACACCAGGTGCAGGTTTTTAAAATGGAGGAATATTGAGAGACTTGTGACAGAAAAAGACAAAAATTGGCAAAGTTGTTTTGGGGAGAGTGAGGAAGCTTTTTTCTTTCTTTTTTCTTTTTTTGTCCTTTATGCACCTGCACATTTTACACTGTTTTTAAACAGCTGTGTTTGCTAGTGTAAGTGTTGCCTGTCAGAAAAACATATGCCCCAGCAATCACAAGAAACTGTAAGCTGTTTGGTGACTCATGAAGTTTCTCAGAACACTTTTCTAACAAATAAATTAATGTATTTCATAACCACAGAGCAGCATTTACAATCAGTGCTAGAAAGATGAATGTTGGGTAATGTAAGACATATGTTCCTTTCTTTTTCTATTGGTGACGTTTTTTTTTTACTCTGTGACCTATGAAAATAGATTGAAGATAGATTTTTCTTAGTCTGGCCCATACTGAAAGACTATAACCGTCTTGCCCTCTATACAAATTCATAGATGTGAAGTGGACAGAGGTTTTGTTTAAAGTGCAAGGAAGACAAAAGTATGAGATGGAAACAAGAATGTCATAACAATATATAAATAAATAATGGATATATGAGATCAGTATCTTGCAAACTTAGGGCACATGAGCATCTCGTGTGGGCTGTCGTGCTGACTTCAGTGGAAAGCTCATGTGACTTGTTGAATTATCTAAACAAAAATTCTTTCATTAAGCACAGGAATAGCTCTACAGTACATCATTTGCTTCTTTCTCTTTCAGGAATGCATGTTCTTGCATAAGAGAAATTGAGGTTGGATTTAAGGTCAGGGCATTCCTCCTTCTTCAAAGTTCATGCACTGAGATAATAATAATAATAATAATAATAATAATAGTCATTATTATTATTAGTAGTAGTAGTAGTAATAGTAGAAATAATAATAATAATGAAACTCTTCTTTCTTTTGTACACTTCCGAGATCACAACTCCAAGTTCAGGTACCTGAATTTCATCATTCCTTTCATAGCTATTCTTTTGCATTTCCTTGTAAATACCAGAGCTAGGTAAAATGTAGCATGAAGTATCACATCTGTTTGGAGATGCAGTGTTTTAAACACCAGTTTGATCATGATTCTGCTTATGGTGAAACAGCAGAGTAAAAATATTCACACTCAACATGGGAACTTCAGTGTCTTTTCTCTTCTTGCAGAAGTTAACAAAGATCAGGATGAGCTTTGCTTCTCACTGTTTCTACCACGCACTAGAGAAGAAGGGTCATTCTCTGTTGAAAACAAAACAAAAAAAAAACCAGGACCCAAAAACCCCCAACAAGATATGTATTTAAGCCACAAAGGACTTGAACTCTGTCCAGAGTCATGAGTCTACAATAACACCCCTGGGCATCTTTTTAGAAGAACAGTTACTGCTAATTGTTTAGATGATGGTCCTGATAGAAGGACCTCTTGTGGGATTTGTTGATACCTTTTTCTTCCTTGTTGTCTTCCCAGGACAGGCTGTGATGTCTGCTTTTCTTGTTTAAGACCTTATTCCCATTAGATAACTTAGGGAGTGTTGTGTAGGGTGGGCCTTCACTTTCCTTTCCAGTTCTGTCCTGAGAATTTCTCCTATTGATAGAGGAAAAAAGTATACACATGTATGTAACAAAAAGTGTTTATTACCCTTGCACTAGTTTAGTGCTTTTGAATACTTTTTCAATATAGTACTAATTGTTTAATCCAACCTGTGCCAAATTCAAATGTTATGTTTTCTCTTCAATTTTGGATGGGGTCTTTATGTCCTTCCTGTTTTATATCTACGCTGACAGGTTTATGACATTGCTACTATGTTTTCCCAACTAGAACAATATAGCCAACTGCTCCTAGCAGTGGAAAAGTACTGGTGTAGGTCTTAGAAATGATGGGTGTGAGATTGGTGAATAGCTGAGCTCTCATGAGCCATTACCAACAACAACAAGCTGACGTTTGTTAGATGTTGCTCATGTCCATAACATCAATAAATTCTGCAGTCTCAGCCTTTGTAATTACAGTTTTGACTGGAGTGGTTGCTGTAGGATATATCAGAAGAAGACTGCTTTGTGTAGATTATAAAGGGTGAAAATTCTCCTACCTGAGGATCACATCCTATCTGTAACAAAAATGCCATCTGTATAGAGCAGCAGAGGAGGCCTCAGTCACTTCGTCATTCTCCTAATATAACCCAAATCACTGCAGGGCTGCAGTAGGTCAGAAGCAGTTAGTCTGGGGCTCACAACCACAAACATTTAGCTCTTTTAATTGTGGTTAATGGGAAGTAGGAATTCAATGGCGAGACTAATTCAGGCAAAAAGCTTACAGAGTAAAATAAATAATTAAAAAAAAATCATTGTCCTAGATTAGAGACAAATTTCCCCAAGCCATTAGCTATGGCTCACTACAGTCTACAGCCTTGGCTAAAGATACACCTCCACAGTGGGGCTGCATGGGTAAAGCTGTTTCACTGGGCATGTAGCATCAGCCAAATTCCTAATGTGGGACAATTCTCTAGTTACTTTGTGAAGTTAGACTGAATTAAAAAATAAGGCTGGCGGATGGATCCAGATGCAAATGTTAATTGCAAAGCCCCTCGGATGTGGGGTACATTAGATGCAGCTCTGTACCACACAGCCTTGATCCCATCTCTAATTACAATCAGACTAAGGGAAGAAAACAGAGAAATCTTGTCAAAAATGGGCCAAAACCCAACCATGTGAAGATACGTGACCATGCTGCACAAGTGCAACCTATGTAATGCAGATGACTGGGCCAAAAAGATTATAATACACTCTATGGCTTTAAAATGTAGGGAAACTCATCTGGGAAATTGTCTCTGAGATTTTGTTGGCATTTCCACATGGTTAATTATTGCTTTTTTATTTTCTCACATTTTGCATAGGAGTGTAGCTTCTCTCCAGCTTCACACTCAGTGCTGAGACAATGAACTCCCTGCCCTCAGGGCTTGCCTACTTCCATCTAACTGGTGGGAGGTGCCTCCTACTTTATCTTTTTGCTGACAATATGTACAGCAATTGCAAACTAAACTCACAGAAATCTTCCTAACAGCAATGTTTGGGCCTGAGGCTGAACTTAAAGTCTGCCTAAAAGACTTAACAGGAGGAGCTGGGAAATGATTATTAAAACGTTGTGGCATGGACTAAGTCCATTCACCTCCCCCACGTACAATGAACGGAAAAGGTTAAGCAGGCAGCTCAGATAAGTCACTTCATATGTGTATGGTAGGAATAAATACTTGTGTTGTGACATACATAATGATGTGGTTTTTGCTTCAAGCAAACTGAAGTGTGAGTTTATGAGAGCTGTGTATGTAGGACTACACTAAATATTTTCTTTAATATAAATGGACAAGGCCATACACCTGACATACAAATTGGTATTCTTATAATAAGTCTGGGGCTGTGAGTGTTATTTTCATCTGTTAAGAATCCTGATTAGAAGCCTCGACACCTCCAGCCAAAGCAGTTTGCCCTGGGAAATACAAGAGAAGATAAAATAAATGAGAAATGTTCACAGGCATTCCTCAGTCCAGCGATGTGACAACTATCCTGCTTGCAGGCAGGAGCTGTACAAACTTGACTTCTCTTGTCTACAGGAGCTTGGTCAGGTAGGGAGGTCCAGGAAAACCTTTCACATTTGTGTGCACGGTGAAAGCAGGAGTACATTGGTACAGGCTGGGATGCCGCATGAGAAGACCAGCCACATCCCAGAGGGACGGTGGGTGCAGCCTCACAAGCAGGTTTGTTGTAAGCCACTGCCTTGTGTTGCCACAAGGTAAGATTTGGAAACCAGGGTCTTGGCAACTTTGTGACTGGAGGCAGCACTTCTTGAAGTGAACACAAGTCACAAAATTGTGAGTGGCATTTAATTTTCTCTAAGTACTTCACTGTTGATGTAAAAGCCAAAAAGCTGCTAGTAAGTTAAATCCATCCTAACAGTTTCTGCTTTAATTCTCCAGCAGTGTCAGCACGGTACCTGTATCAAGAGGGGCAGAGTCACTCATTAAAAGTGGAAACCATCCCTCAGAGCATAACAGTATTTTGGTTGGGATTGGGAGTTTATGCCAGAGAATATAAAAAGAAAGAAGTGTGCATGGATAGGGTAAGAAAAAAAAAGGGGTTGACAGTTTATCTGAAAATGATCCAGTTGAACAAGAAGGCAGCCCATCTTGGTATAAATCTTTATAGCTTTGTTGAAGTCCATGGTTAGCTGCATCGGGACTTATGACTCCTATTCAACAATTTAATTTAAAAGTAACAACTCAGCAATCTTTTGGCTTTCTCATTTCAGATTACAAGGCTGTAAAGTCGCTGAAACTTCCAATAAGCTCTGGGAAAAAAATACTCAGTTTTTAGTGCTAGGCCATTGGTTTTCCTATGTGTGTAGATTTCTGACTGAGAAAAAAAAAGCTAAAAATATAATTTGATTACTCTGATGCATATTTTGAATTCAATTTAACTGTGAGGTTTTAATATGTAAATTCAATAAACCAGTGCTAGATACACACAGTCTAGTTTACAGCCACTTCTAATGTTAACTACTTATCCTGTAAATAGTATGAAGCTGAGAAAGGCCAGTTGGGTGATGTTCAGCCATGATATATGGACTGACTTTTGGCTTTTGTTACCTTGGAAAAATGTCTTTAGTTAAATATATTTAGGTATCTACATCTTTTGCAAAATTGAGAAATATAATAGAAACTTAGCCAAAGTTTTCTGAGAGTTAGAAAGGCCGAGCATTTGGTTTGATTTGAGTCGTGAGTAAAGCTTAGCTCTGAATCTTGTTTCTCTGCCAGGAACCATGCAAGTTGCTATTGAATTTTTTAATTTAATTTTTTTTAAGGAAAAAAATTGCTCTAGAGTCTCTTGCAAAATTGAATACTCACTGGAAAACATGTTTTTTTCATGTTTATTCTTCAAATTAATTACTTAATTAAAAGCTAAGTAAAGGAAAACCTTGAGAATCCTGAATATTCAGTTGATAGAGTCCATGTAGCTGCACTGCTCACATGGCTGGAAGGTGCCTACAGCTGTTTTTTTTTTCTCAAAGGCCCATATTCCATAGTCATATACACAGCCCAAAGCTGATCTGAGTAGACTATTGCAGGCTTTCTTACATGCCTGTAAAAGAAGATAATATAAAGCACTCGGAATCTTGTTACACTGGGACATTCATGCTTTTCAAATAATATATTGTATGAATATTGTATGAAGACAAGAGTTTTAGAAACTAAACACAGAAACAGAAAAAAAATTAAAAAGGCCACTGTCACCTTTTGCTTGACAATTCTCTGCTACTCTAAATACATTGGGAAAATATTAGCTTTTAAGAACATATACACCAGTCCCATCAGTTTCTTGGTGATAACCTTCCTTTGAAACAGTAAAACTATGGGAATCCTGTAGCAGAGTCTCTTTGAAGCAAGAGACTGGAAAGGGCAGGTATCCGTGGCAGGGAATAAGATCAGGGATTCTCTGAGGATCAGAGTAACTCATGTGCAGAACGCTAGATCGCTTTCTCATAGGGCCAATTTCCACCCCCTTTTCTGAAGCTGAATTCATATTCTCTATTAATATGAGCATCCCTGAAGTAAAGCACTACTCAGTGTTAGGCTGGAGTGTCACAGGAGTCCTGTGAGATGTTTTGCAGAGCCTTCTTGCCAACAACCTGACAACGCATACGTCAGAACAATTCTACGCAGCAGGGGACACCGGTTGTGTGTGAAGTGCTTGGGGATTTACCTCCTTTTCCCTTACTATCAGCTGTTATAACAACCTATTCCTTCATATTTGAAAAAAGAAAATGAAGATGTTACAGGTAATGACATGTCTGCTCTGTGAAATCAGTCATAGTCCGGAATCAGTATTCTGGAATGTCACAGCTTGTGTAATATAATGCTTTAATTAGATGACATGTCCTCAACAGCCTGCAGTCCAAAGATGTCAACTTTACCTCAAGTTCGGAGACACAGAAAAAAAGAGATGGAAAATAACAAAAATAAATAACAGCTTTATGAGGCAGAATGAGATTGTATTGTTAGCAGGGAACTGTGGAGCCAGGGAGGGCTAAGGGTAATGGGGATGATAGACATTTTGGAGGATCTGAGTCTTTTTTTTTTCCTTGAAGGGACTTGTTGGTAAAAGGCAGACATTATACTACTGCAGAGCTTTTATGCAAGAGATCTCGGAATACCTGCAAAATATTTGGAACATGAATGAAGACTGATGCCATTGCAAATATAACACTTACTTTCCAAGAAAAGTGCAAGAACATGGCATCTGGGAGAGACTGAGCCTTGTGTAGAGGACTGAGGCTCTAACATTGTAGGGGTCTCTTTTTGACCTTCAAGATATTCCAAGAACAGAGTGGTCCTTGCTAATTTCATATAAAAAAGAAGAGATGCCTACTTTCTGGAAAAGGTCCCAATGTCATATAGCTGGTTTGACTAATTTCTGAGGTTCTAATTCTGCCTTTTCACTGCTCAATCAGGGTACTGGTTCTCATTCAAATAGTTTGCTGTCTACAAAGAAGTTAAAGTAGCACCCATATTTTTTCCTTTTCTTGGCTTCTTTTTTTCTTTTCTTGGCTTTTTTTTTTTCTTTTCTTTGCTTGTCACGTTTAAAATGGGAATAATTCTATTTTTGCTTTCAATGAAGTGCCAAAGAAAAGTGGAGCAGTCTTGTAATATAAAAGTAACAGGTGAGATCCATCTCACCTAACTTTTTGTGTCTATATTCTAATGTCTGCTGTTAAGCTTAATGCTTGGCTTTCTGTCTATGACGGATCAAAGAGGTGGGTTTAGACACTTTCTACCTCATGTTTAGATGTTTGCTTTTAGGATGAGATAATATTCACCCTACCAATGCCTACTTCTGTCTACTGAATATAAGGGCTGGGTATACACTTTCGCATTGAAGGCTTCTCTGTGTGGTCAGACTAATCCCAAGCAGTACGCCTGGTTCAGCCACAGATATCCTGTGGGATCTTTGGCAAAACACCTCATCATTTCATGTCCATTCCCCACACGTAAACCATTCATTCATCACACAATTGTAGTGCTACCCTCTGCCTGACCCTTCTGGAGGTTGGCCAGGGCAGATGATTGTCTTCTATTAAGCGGAATCACAATACTATTTGGAGCTATGAAGTGTTGCACTGATTACAGTAATTTGTAATGCCATACTATACTATCATTTCTTTTTTTTAAAAAACACCTTAAAGAAGTGAGTAATGAGAATGATGCAGGGCTTAAATAATGAGAAAAAGCAAAGGCATGCATTGTACAGAAGAGGGTGAGAGAACAGCTATTGGGGAAGTGTAAGTCAGAGCTTGTTCTGCAGTTTTGTAATCAAAAAAGTGTAACATTTAGTCCAGCTTTATGTTAAATAGCTTTAGGTTTATCTAGTGTTTGTCCCTAAAGGATCTTTATCCTGCCTCAATGGAAATGAGTGGGTGCTTAAAAATATGAGTTATTGAATTCTGTAAAGGTAGTCCAGGCAGGAAAGCCAAAGCAGATTAAAAGAAAAAAAAAAAAAAAAAAAAAAAAAAAAAGAGCATAGCCCTCTGTGGTTATGATGTTTCCAAAGGTTTGGAATTTGTTAAGATAACAAGGCAAATCCTTCTGTTTTCCAGAAAGGAACAAATCTTCTCCCAGCTAACAATAAATTAATTTTCCTAATTTTTGTGCATGGACATACAATTTCTCTTTTCCTTCTTCAAAATACAGCATTCAAAACCCAATTGGTTTGTCAAAGATTTATTTATTTTTGGATGTGCATGAAGCACTGTCTTGCCAGGACCTGAATAATTTAGAACAGGACAAAAGCACATGTGGGATTTCTGCTTTAATCAATGTCAGTTCCGCATACTCTGCAAAGGGATTTTCCAAGGGTTAATATATGTTATGCATTGTCATTATTAATTTCTTCTCTATATAAATAAGATAACATTTCTACTGAAGTGATGTTCAGATGGCACTCCAAGCTTATAGCTCTCTAATGCTTTTTTCCCCTTAAGTTTTCCCAGCACTTTTAATAAGAGGCTATGAAGAATAGGCTGCAGAGTTTCCAAAAGCAACCAAAAACTTACAAGCAACACAGAAGAATACTGAACTTTCCCTTTATCGTTTTCTATCAATTCAGTTATAAAGAATGCCACTACTGGAGCTGCTGACAAATGCCTCATAGTTCATAAATCTTTCTGTTCTATGTGAGGGGGACCTCATGGATAAAGGATATACAGAGTGCAGGGAAGTTCACACTGTGTGATGGAGCATGACACAGAGACACTCAAACCTCGGCAAGCTAAAATTGTGTAACACTTGTTCGGGCAACAAAACCCTACACTCCATTTCTTTAGTACCTTTCACAATCAGATTTACACAAGGGTGGCTTCTCTTATATAGAGCCTGAATTTGCTGTGTATTAACAACCCCATGCAGCACTACAGGCTTGGGGAAGGGTGGCTGGAAAGCTGCCTGGTGGAAAAGGACCTGGGGGTGTTGGTCGACTGCCAGCTCAATATGAGCCAGCGGTGTGCCCAGGTGGCAAGAAAGCCAACAGCATCCTGGCTTGTATCAGAAATAGTGTGGCCAGCAGGACTAGGGAAGTGACTGTCCCCCTGAACTCGGCACTGGTGAGGCCACACCTTAAATACTGTGTTCAGTTTTGGGCCCCTCACTACAAGAAAGACAACGAGGAGCTGGAGAGTGTCCAGAGAAGGTCAACAAAGCTGGTGAGGGGTCTAGAGCACAAGTCTTATGAGGAACAGCTGAGGGAACTGGGGTTGTTTAGTCTGGAGAAAAGGAGGCTGAGGGGAGACATTATGGGTCTCTACAACTGCCTGAAAGGAGGTTGTAGAGAGGTGGGGGTCGGTCTCTTCTCCCAAGTAACAGGCGATAGGACAAGAGGAAACAGCCTTAAGTTGCAACCGGGGATGTTTAGGATGGATATTAGTAAAAATTTCTTCACTGAAAGGGTTATCAAGCATTGGAACAGGCCTCCTAGGGAAGTGGTTGAGTTTCCATCCCTGGAGGCATTTTAAAGATGGGTAGATGTGACACTTAGGGACATGGTTTAGTGCTGGTTTTGTCAGTGTTAGGTTGATGGTTGGACTCAGTGATCTTAAAGCTCCCTTCCAACATAGATGACTCTATGATTCTACTTTAAACTGCTTTCTGCCTATGCATGGAATGGTCTAAGTGTAGTCTCTGTGCCTCCATCAAGTGTTAGTCTGTCACTGAGTGGTTCAGGCATTGAACATAACAAGGATGTAGTGCAAGGTGTTCAGGATGCTTTGGAATTAAGCTGGGTCCTCAAGCACTTCGAGAGTTTCAACTCCTCCAAGATTAATCATAGTAAATAACCATCAGTGGATGGTGGGTTTGGATTTAGAGTTTGGACTGAGATATTCAGTAACAATGAACTGATGATCTTAGCAAATCATAGTATTATGTAGGCCTATTGCAATCCTCAAGCTATCAGTCCTATCAATATCTACTTGAGTTTAGGAATCTCTTCTTCTCAAATTTCTTCCAGCAGTGGAACTGAAGCAAAGAGAAGCTAATTGTCTCCAGGACAAGAAAGAGACAGAAAATCTCTCAAATCCTGTGCCAACACAGATTTGCTGAGCCAGCTTTCACTTTTCTGAATGGCCATCACTGTAGCCTTGGCTTAAATCCATAACAGAGAGATAGTTGGGAACCGGTCTTAAAAAGCATTTGAGGGGGATGGGAAAGCAGTGCTGAAAATACATTATTTTTTTAAAAAAAAGTTCATATTTAACTGAAAATGTCTACATTTTAGGCAGATGTACAAAGATTTTCCTACTCCTAAGGAGTATTTTGTGTGTTGTGATTTATCTGTTTTCAGTTTTTCAGTCTTTTGCTTTGAATTTTCAGTAAAAAACAAAACAGAAAAAAAAATAGTAAAGGATAGGTCCATGGACATATCTTCTTGAAAAAGCAATTTTCAAAGAAAAGCATATTTGTAGCAGTTTTACTAATTATATTTAGAGTATTTCCTCTAGATAGGTAATTGTTCTAAGAATAATGTCTTTTCTCAACAGACGTTTAGTTAATTTCTCTGATAGTCCCTTGTGAAGTCCCTGAAGAAAGAAAAAAGGAGGACATCAAGAACATCAAAGCACCCAAAGCCAACAGATTCATCATCTTCCAGGATAAACTTTTTGCAAAAGCCAAGCCTACTGTGGAAAAGCAATATCTCAGCAGGAGGGTACAAATTCACTCACTCTGTTTTGTTTCCATCCATACAAATCTTCAGAACTGGTATAATGAATGTAAGGAAAATTAACTAAGGAGACAGTTTTGTCATCAGCATCAAGTCTGAGAACAGACAATCTACCCTTTAAGGTTTCAAGACAGAAATAGAAGAAAGGACTACACAGGTCTGTTTTGAAAGACTGCTAGTTGGTAGTGAGGTGTTAGTGTCACTTACACCCTACAATAATTTGATGGCAATAGTTTTTCAGTATCACTTGGTTTTGAGATGGCAGGCATGGAGTTAGGCCAATTTTGATCCTATTCAGATTTGGGCATGCAATTAGTGGTGGTTTTCTTCACATCAGTTTTGGACTTCGTCCCTCACTTTAATCTAAATTTTGCCTTGCAAGTCTAGAAGACCGGACTGATATATTTCAGTGAGACTTTGTGGACCTGATCCTGAGCCCTTGACTGAACTGGTCACAGCTCCTTCTGTTGTGGCAACTTTCTATGCCAACTAAATACACCTTTAAAATCTGTGAAAAAGGAGAACTCACCTGAATAAGTGACAGCAAACCAACATTGCCTCAGCTCTCAAGACGAACAGGGAGTTTTGTCAGAGAACAATATTTCTAAATTGGATCACTTGATTTCAGGTTTGAAGTTTTGGAGTTTTGTTTTGCCTTGGTTTTAATTATTTTTTCTTAGCTTACTGATCAGACTCCAGAGAACTAAAAAATGTAAAGTAAAATGAGAAATCACTAAGATTTAATTCACTATATCTCAGCATATCTTCATTCATACTTCGTCTCGCTATGTTGATTAAAAAGAATTATTCAAACCTATTTGCTCTAATTCTCAGTAACACACTTTGTACCTTCAAAACAACATTGTTTGTCTCTACCTTTTTTTCCTTTCCTTTTTTTTCTTTTTTTAATGCATTTCTGTAAGTCAGCACATCTCAGAGTTGGAAATTTGCAGTTGTTTAGCCGTAAGTAATTGTATTTACAGCCAAAGTACAGCTATCTCATTACTCAGGTCAAAGGCCAATTTATTTATAATACAAAATATTTGAAAACTGACATCTGTTCTTGAGATACACAGAACTTCTGAATTGACGTCAATGATGTAACCACACACAAAAATGTTTCCGGTGAATTTCCTTAGTGTTTTATCTGAATGATAACTCAGGCCAATACAGTGTAATTTGCTTTCATTTCTTCATTCTACACAATGGTGTGAAAGGGCAAATTTAAAAAATGTCCAATAGTTATAATGTGAGCCAAATTCAAACTAGCTAAGCTTAGTTATCCTTATATCATGAGGACCTTTTTTGGGACCAGATACAGGTCTGATTGATAGGCACCGCTGGGAAATTACCCCTTACTGTAGAACATGAAACTTCAAAACCTGGGATCACTGAAAGCTTGGGAGTAAATAGGTGGAGTTATGCTTTCAAATGTTCTTATATTTTTCAAAAGGTAAACTGGCAGCAGTAGGTGTTTAGTTCCTCTAAGCAGTTAATATCTTCCTAAAAGATTTCTGGCAATGATTTAAATCTTTGGTTTTCAGTCTTTATCATAGTATGAAACATATCTTGAGAGAATAACATATAATAGCTACTGCCACTGTCATTACAGTGCAGATTTTCTCTCTTTCCATTCCATATTTGCAAAACATCCCTCCAGGATTTCTTATTTGAAAATGAATCATTAGGAAATAGTGTTACTTTTTCTTAGCTATTTACAGAGTTCTAGCCTCTAAGAAGCCCAGAAGGAAGCAAGTCGTCTGGGACCATCAATGATAGTTCAACATGTACATATAAAGGACCTTTCACCTAATTAAATAATACTGACTATGAAAACACTTGAAAGTGGAAAACTCGAGCTTAATTTTAAAAAGCCTCTACGTGAAAAATTCTAAAGGTAATTTGGGTTCCTCGGTTGCTATTTATAACCTGAAGAATCTATCTATGATGCTGAGTAATTCAAAGTCGGGAATGTCCTGAAACTTTGGGGCATTTGTTTTGTCCTCTATAGTTAATGATCCCCTATGGATTCACATCCTACCCCAAGACAGGGATGATTCCATCCATATGGAATATGAACCCCCCAATCAGCCAAGAGGCACATGTAGAGAGTCCACACCTAACTTAGACTCTTCCAGACTCACACACATAAAGGGGTTAGTCCTGACCTAAAGGGATGCATGTTTGATCAGCCCAGCTAGATGATACTCTGCATGACTGGGCATGCAGCTACTTCCAAAGGGGTTGGGTAACCGCTAATTTTTATCTGCCTTTCCTTCATGGTGAGTCTCTCCTTCTCTTTTCTAATGGGCTCCAAATTTTCACAAAACTTCCAGAAATGTAAGTATTTTTTTAAGCTTTCCACCCTTTTTCAAGATTGAAATTAGGCAATGTAGTTGGAACTGGATGGTGTTCAATACTTGCCAGAGAGACAATTTAATAGATTACATGATTGCAAAAGCCTTATTTCTTAAGGTAATCAGAATTACTAAATAAATCATCTTACAGCAATCATAATGGTGTTATAAATCCATAAAGTCATGTGTTTTTCAAAAAGTATACAAAATGTGCCGTATAATTCCGAATTTCTCCAGCTCCCCTTCTCCCCCTTGCATACTCACATAGAGAATTAAGTATTTCAAGGCGGATGGTCACAAGTGTGACGTGAGTGATTATGACTAGAGTGAAATTAGTGTTTTCAAGAATCAAGTTTTCTTGTTCTCTTTAGGAATACAAAATTAGGCCTCATAATCACCCCCCAAAATGACACAGAGGTTGCTAACGTACAGAATCACTAGTAATATAGGTGATGGCTATCCTAATAGGATAATACAGTCCTAATATAGGACACTGCTGTTAGAGAGGAGAGAAAATGGGCTTTTGATCAAAAAAACGGAAACAGTTTTTTTTGAAAGGCTTCACTCAGTCTTTTTTTTCCTGGAAAACATCTGACGCTCTCAGCCGCCACAGTCATGGTGTCTCCAACCCAGGATTCAGTCCCCTAAAACCAGTGTTTTGAATCCACTTTTTTAAAATTTGTCTAAAATTTATCTAAATATGTCTAAATAGATGTTCTTATTTAAGCATATCAGGAGAGCAGAAACAGGCTGTAAAGGCAGATGGACAAAACAGAGAATAGGTAAATATGAAATGGTTAGCCCAGACATCAAAAGAAAGTTTTGAACTACCAGCATAGTGAGATTTTACGATAACTTTAATAAGATTGTGGTGGCATGAAACGTGCCTATTTTTAATATGTTGATGGAAAGAACTGTATGATATTGTTGTCTGTAATAAAAAAGCTCTGGGCTTGATGATCAAGGAAGTAAGTGCCTTGCGGCTCTATGCCCCATGGTTTGGACACGCCACTCCTATTCATTTTAATGGAAATTACATGCCCAATTACAAAGATAATTTTGAAAACATGTTTTGTTGTTTGAAAACTGTACAGGAAGTTCAGAGAATGTGTGTTGTGTTGACAAATAAATCTCCCTCTGAGTTAGACACCAATCAACAAGTGTGAAACTTTTGAACCAACATTTTCAAAACCAGATGGCTAGAACTAGATTTCTAGATTCATATTTAGGCACTTATTTGAGTTACTTTTCAGAAGCGCAAGCTTTTAAAATGATGGTTTCTGTAACATGGGGAAAATTGGTAGATAGACATTAAAATGAAAAGCAGTCAGAAGTATCTATGCCTCGGAAATCTGAATAGCAAGGTCCTTAACATCAAAGGCAGAATTCCTTAATATTAATGTAAAACCTTCACTCTTGTGTTACATGACATTTCTCATTGGTTTCTCACTCAAAACCCCCTTCTGTTTTCCATAGCATTGATGGAATTGATTAGCTTTCTTACACTCACATCATTAAGTGAGGGACTCATTTGTGAAGCTGGTTGTTTCTGGTAGATAGACCAGAGGTTAAAGGTCTCTTATCTCTTTCTCCCTTCCCAGCTGTTAATTCGCTTTCATTAAAATAAAACAGATTCTTTTTTTAATTCATATTTGCAATTAATTTAACTGTGTTGGGAGGGGGGACCCAAATGAGCAAATACTGATGAAACTACGACAATGGAATGAAACACGGACATATAAGAGATAGAGTTGCAAATGCTTCAAGTTTACAGTAAATGAAATAGGAAATAAATTAAGAAATATTGAACAAAAGATCTCTTCAGAAGGGTTTCTCAGCAAAGTTCAGACATTTATTTTTTTTTAGCACAAGCATCAGACTGGGTGTGCTGCAATGCACTATTATGTTTTTAAGATTCACATTCCCCTTTCACCTCTTCTTCCTGTAGATACGTAGTGTTCAGTATCTTTCTTTAACCAGAGGAGGCAAATTAGGCTGCTTACTTTTACAATCGAAACTCTTATTTTATTTTATTTTTTGGCCAGCTGGCATGGCAGGGGCAGTCTCTCTCCATCTGTTCCCCATTCCAGGAAGACATCATTAACCCCACTACTCTGGTAAGCTGAATGAAATAAAACATAGGAAAGAAGAAGTTCCTTTCAAATTCTTTTAAAAATCCCCTATGTCTGTGGAACAGACACGCTTTATTGAACGAGTTTCAGAGCAATACCATGATATACTGCATTTCCCACTCAAACTAAATCTACATTAAATCAACAATATATGTGATGTCAAGGTGAATGTAGAGATGGAAAGAAAATTGGAACATATAGATATTTTAGGGATTTAAAGCTAAGGGATTTAAGCATGTGCAGTGGCAAATCACCTTTAGAAGTTATTTTTTGGTAGTTTGGAGCTTTTGGAGTCTGCAATAGGTGAACTTTCCATGGACATGGATGAAGAAAGTCTGCCTTATCCAGCCGATACTGGCCTTCTAAGCAGCCTGGACATCATTCCAGTAAGACCTACCACAAGAATGTGTTCTGTCTTCTTCTACAAGCGATTATTTTTATTTTATTTTATTTTTCAGTCTCAGAGCTAACCTGGGTTTTGCATGAACATATAGAGTACAACTCATCAGCAAATGACAGAATCACTTATGATTCATACTTACATGGCTATTGGGAATTCATCTTTGGCAATTACGTACAGACGAGAGAAGAGAAGAGAAAGAAACGACCTCCTTCCTGGATAGCATGTATTTCTGAGATCTGAGATACCAGCTTGTGGAGAAGAAAGGCGGTTTTTGTTAAAGAAAAGGAAAACAGGAACATCTAGCTCTACCTCAGTCCTCTGATTCAGTAGAGAATTGTCCTATGGCTGACTGTTAGTTGCTTTTGGACACTCCTGCACAGGTTGGTTACATTTTCTGTCATAATTACCAACTGAATTTTGGGCAAAGAGAATCTAAACCATGTCTGGCCTTCTTTCACTTGATCAGTCATTTGGGTTTCTTGAAAGGTCTTTATTCAGAAAATAAGGTCTTGGAGGAAGCGACAGTTATTTATACCTGTATAGTTGTTGCTAGTGAACAATGACAATAAAGGGTTAAATTATAAAGATAAGATTTTTATCAGTAAACGTTAGTGTAGCTATCTACATCAGAAGTAATCGCTCCATGCTTCTTTTATAAATACAGGAAAATGGGCACATTTCTCTAATCTGTTTTAGATACCTGATTTATGATGAAAAGAATAGTGACTCTGACATGACTGCTTCTTTCCACTGACTGTCACAGGGGCCTTGATAACTCGCTTAGATGCAGTCATCAACATTTAGTCAAATCAATCACATTTAGATTTTTTAACACCTTGTATTCTTGCTCAGTTGCAAAGCAGCCTCTGTAATTTATGCACGCCATAAAGAAAAGAGAAGAGCAAAAAAACAAGTGGACACATGTAAAACAATGGTACTTTTAACAGTCTAAGTAGCAGAAATTTCTAATTTTATTAGAGATGTTTACCCTTCATCCTTGAAACGCAATATTTGCTATATTTCTGTTAGATCTGTTAGACATAGAAAATAAAAAGACATTACAATTTTCTAACCAAAAGGAAAAGAACAGGAACTGAACAGTTCAGAGAACAATAGTTGTAGTTTCTGAAGGTGATGTTGAGTCATCAACAACATTCTGCCCCTGGAAGAATGTTTAGGAAGTGAAAGTGCAGTCTTGGGTATTGCAGCCATCCAGAATAACAACCAGACAAGATCAAGTGATATGATCTGACTATGTCTGTGTCTTTTCAAAAGAGAGTAGGTTTTTTTCTTTTTCTTTTTTGTTTTTTCCTCTTCTCCCTGTAGTGATTGTCCTTAAGAATTTATGACTGTTTAAGATGGATCTGTGAAGGGATCCCCACTACGTAGCAGAGGTGTCACCTCAGCCAACAATTCTACCAATCTATTCAGAATTTTCACTTGCGTCTCTAGGAAGGATTTTGTCTTTTAATGATAAAACCACAAAAATTGTCTTTACTATTGTTATCCGTTCTGTGGCCAGGAATTTGCTAGGATTGACACAAAAATTATTCAAAGAATATGTCATTTACACTCACTGTGTCACAAGCCAGAAACTCACGAGGGGAGAGGAAAGCATGACAATGAGATCATACAATTATCCAGCAGAAGAACTTATTAAAATGGTCCTGGATTTTTCTCTTTTTTATTTCACAATTTCATGTATTCTTTCTTCTTTCACTATTTTTTGTTTCCTTTCATTTCATTATTTTTTTTTCCTTTCTAGGTGAGAATTTTAAAAGTGATTGCGTGAAACCAGGCAGTTTGTCTGGTTTGCCAACAATATGTCTATGAACTCAAGGAACAAGCACGGGGACAGTGAATAGGGATGAAAAAATATAAAGACTGATAAGAAATCAATAAGGAACATGCGCTTTGAAAGAGAGGATGGCGATGGCTAAGTGATATATGGACTGCAAAGTAGGAAGAGATACTGGAATGATATGCTGGAATGATATGCTGTGTGCATCATCAGAGGAAATGGTTACTGCAGAAACTTTGTGGCAGTTTATTAAACCTAAAAGTTCTGCATTAAAATGCATATAGAGGATAGGAAGAGAAAGGGCTAGAGTTCTGTGGAGGAAAAAAGGGCTGAATTTGCTCCAGCCTGGATGATGGTGTATTTAGAAAAAGGTCTTAAATTATTTTAAACTACAATTATATGGGGGTCAAGCAATACAAGAGCATGGTTAGCTGTGATTATTAAAGGAAGTTGTGTAGACAACTTGCCTTCATTATATTGGACTTAACAGACAAGTTATTCTAGATGAGAACAGTATGAGTGAGATCATAACTCTACAAGCTCTGGAGCATAGAAGTAAAAATTCTAAGTAGTTAATCTAGGTATGGCAGACAACAAAAATTCATATAAACAAATAAGGAAGTAAACATAGAAAAGGGGCAGTCCTGATGTGATGGCTGATAATGTGGAAACAGAGCTGCCAGTGGGGCTGCTGACAGAGCAGTTTGAGAAATGAGCAGTGAAGAACAAGCATGGGGTCCAGGGAGAAACTGGCTGCCAAGAAGAAGGGAAATGACTAAATGCATTAAGGACAACAGGAAGATCAAATAGGCTTTGAGCCAGGCCAGAAAAAGAAAGTCAGAGGGAAGCTACCATGGCTCATGTGCTGGATTGAGTGGTTATTCTGCAGTAAAAGCAACAACGGAGATGTTAAACCACTCTAAGATTTAGAAGAAAAGATAGAGATAAGACAGATCCCACAAAACTTCTGATGCAAGAGAACAGACCTTCATCAAATTTCAGTGACTTTTCATCATTATCTTTGATATTTGTTTGCAAGTTTTCTTCTCCTGTCCTGTGCACTACCGATTTGGTGTACAGGGATTCTCTGTTTCAGCAGTTTCTCATCACAATGTGAAAGGTTCATCTCATTCCGTGATGGTAGCTTTTTATGCTTATAGCAATTCTCTCGGGTTCCTCATGGATCATTTACACATCTGAGAATGTTGTTAAGAAGCTCCTGAGGTGGAATGGGATTCCAGCTGTAGCAGCTACCTACTGCTCTCATTTCTTGTGGCAGGCTCCTGAGAGTTGCACAACTGCCTATTAGCAAGTTGATGATGGATGGAACAGCTGTAAATTTACAAGTAATGTTAAGCTTGAGACTCCTAAATTAGTTAGAGAACAGCAATTTGCAAATTTTAAAACAGACCTTGAACCAGGATCTTTTTACAGGATAATGCTGCCAGGAAGACAACGGGTCAGTGGTTGAAAGCTATAAGCATTCCTCTGTCCTTTCTTATGGTTATCCATCTTTGTTGAAAAGAGATAATCCAAATCTCAGGCCAATTTAACACACTGGTTCAAGTATGGGCCTTAATTTTTCTATTGATCAGCTGGATGGTCTTCAGGAAGTTGTATGTTCCTCTCCAATTCACTGGAATACGTAGATATTTTCTTCTGCAAAGTCACTTAAATTCACTTGGTCTGGAAAGTAAGTGAAAAGTAAAAGGAATTAATATAGTAAGGAGGCAAAACAAGAATAGTCAGTCAGGGATGGTGACAAAGAAGAAACAACAGAATGAGGAGGAAGGAAGAATAAGGCAGCTGGTTCAGCAGATGGAAAAGAGAGAGCACCATACCCATGGTGATTCTGTGAAGCTCTTAAAGACACATGAAAGTGAAGAAAACACTCTAGGAAAGGAAAAAACGAGAGAATGAAAGAGCTGCAAACTTGATGCACAGGAAGTGAAACCTCGTTTTCCTTGTAGTCTTTGACAGAAAGCCAGGAATATACCTGAAAGGTCAGAGAGGTGGCTGCTGAAGAAGAAATGAATAACTTTCCCGAAAAGAGAAAACTGTGTTGTTCCAAACATCCTTAAAAGAGTGAAAGGAACAGAATGAAAAGTGAGATTTTTTTTTTTCCTTTTGTTTAATCTGCTGGGCTAATAGGTGGGTTTGACCTCATCTAACCTCGGAATTATTTGTCTGAGTTAATTTTTAGCACACATAGAGTTAAGTGCTTCTCGCACTCATTCACTACCAGGTAAGTAATGTGCATCCACATTGTTAGGACCCTAGGGAACTCTGGACACAAAGGAAGGGCACCTGAAGATTCTTTTCACAAAAAAAAAGCTGTATCCTCACTAATTGAGTTTTAGTGTCAGTCTTGATGTATCTCTGGACCTGTTCTACATTTAATAATGAATCATGTGGAAGGACTCTCCTAGGCCTAAAAAATGTCAAGTATTTCTTCCTTTTGGATTTAAAAATCCTTGAAAGGATTTCTTGTAATGGTGACTTAGTCTAAAAATACTGATGCCCTATGTGCTCCATGCCAGGAAACAGGAACAAAAAATTAAATTTTAAAATACACGCAAAGAAAGAACTCAGAGGAGAGTAATATAAATTTAGTAGTCTTATTTTCATCTTCAACAAGCATCAGTACAGACTGTTAATTGCTCTGAACAGGCAGATGATTAGTGAAGGAGTACACAGAGTACTTGTTTCATTTAATACTCAGGTTATTGTTTTTTTATAGAACTAAAGTTTGTATGAAAATGTGGAACATGGCATAAGGGCTAAAAGGTATTAGTAGGCACTTTTCATTAATGTCCAGAGTCTTATATTTGGTGTTCAATGGTATTACTACATGAAAATATGTTTGCAGCCTCTAGATTGTAGCAGCTTAACAAGAGCAAAGTGAGAGAGTTAAAATGGCATTAATCTGGTGCTCTCAAAGCTAATTTCTATTCTTGGTGTGTTGTTGTTACTAACAGCTGTGCAATCTCTACCTCCCTTCTTTCAGGAATATAGAGTGCAAAACTTACAAAGCAGGTACCATCACTCACTCTCTATTTGTACTGTCTGTAGTGTCTCAGACTTTGTCTGAGGTCCAAGTAGAACATTATAATATTGACAAGCGTGCTCCCATCATACAGTGATGGAAGTTCAGCTCGTCTCTCCCTGAGACTTCGGTGCCTGACTTCTCTATCCCAATTATTCACATTATTCAAAGAGGTACCTGAGTAAATTTTGATAGAACTGCTTACGTGCTTAAACATTAGGCAAATGTTTTAATAACATCTGAGTTAGGCCTCTGTTTAATTGCTTTTCTCTTTTGTTCACCAATTATGTATAAAACATTTCTAATACAATTCAATTACAAGCATAATCATCTCATAGTGTATATGAAAAAGGAGAGAAAAAGACCTCCAAGGGAAATTAGAATACGAAGGCACTCCTTTTGCTTTGGTACTTTTTTGCTACGAAGCCTGTATTTGGATTGATGGCTTGTTGTACCCCTTTATTGCTTTGTTTGGATCAGCTCTGCACTACTTTCCAAATTTAAAGGTGAATTGTGTGACTCTTTTTTTCATTGCCCCCCCTTAAAAAAAAGTGACTGAACGTTCTCGTCTGACATCAGCAGTGTCCCTTAGAAAGATGATTCATGAGATACCGTGTCACGGGAAAAATTAAAGGGTAAAAGGGCACACTGAATCCTATTACTTTTATTTGTCTGTTGATTTGGTTTTTTTTTAAATGGGTGGCCTTTTACTAGTTCTCTATCTGTTTTTATGATTTCTAGTTCTCTATCTGTTTTTATGATTTCTGCTAGTCTTTGTGTTCTTACAATAAAGTAGTGGCACAATCACTGAAAAGGGAAAAATAATCAGAACAGCTAAAATACTACTTCAGTGTCACTCAGAAATATCACAACCATGTCTTTCCTGGAAGAGTGAAGAATGCTGCCAAACTCGAGCAATATCGCCTATGAACAAAGCACAAATGGCTAATGTGCCACATTGTCACAGCTATTGTAACACATCACTGTGGCTGCTTTTAGATCAAACCATCGAATATACAGATGTGCTTAATATACAGATCTTGTCTAAGAAAAAATTTCAAGTTGTGAAATAAAGTCTAGAATGGAAATTTACTGACAGGCTAGAATGCAATGTTTAATTAGAACAGTAGGCTTTCAAAGCAAATATACGCTCCTATGCTGTTCAGAATATCTGTCTAATAACTTTGCTATTGTTTAATTGTGGGCTGCTTTTTGACCCCACTGCGCCAAAAAAAAAAAAAAAAAAAGGCCTGTTTTCTTAAATGTAGTGAAATTTTGCCCTTAAAAGTCAGTGGGGCACCACCATTCCCAAATAATTTTAACTGTGAACATAGTCCTTGCATTTTGATTAACAGACATGAATAGATTTACATAACATGCCCACAGTAAGAATGTCTCTTAATAGAGCCTTTTGAATCTTGATTTAAGAATTGTTTACTTTACCGATGCTACAAGAACATGAATTTAAACCCTAATGTTGAAAACGAAGATCAAAGAAAAAAATGCAATCTTCACATTTAACAATTCTTGACATAGTGAATAATTTTATTTTATTTTTTAATAATGCAATTAAAAATGTGATTAATGACATATGTAGTGGCCTCAGGAGAATATCTGTCTACCTATGCTTTCATAAATATGAGAATAAGATATCGGTGAAGTGCTGTCCGCAGTCTACCTCCAAAACAACTAATTTTCCAGCTCCGGTCACTCCAGCTATGGAAAAAAACATAATTTTGATTTCCTCCACTCTTGCGCAATGTTGATACAAATCTTACTGCCACTTTGTTTATCCATTTGGAAATGTTATTATTCCTCAAAATCATCATAGTTGTCCTTAAGATTCAACGTGTGAGTATATATTATTTAGTGAAGCAGAGATTTTTGCATGCTCTACGATTTGCTTGAGAATGCCTTATTGAATGAACTGTTTTCCTTGATTAAATATTCCACAGTATAATGGGCACCAGAATTTGGTCCAGTTGTTCAGATTTTGGGATGAAACTGTTAAAAAAATTCAACCATAACAACATGTCTCTTCTGGGACACGGACCGCGGACACACTTTTTTGTTTTGCGAATCAATGTGATAACTGAGTTGGAAAAACACTTTCTGTTAATGTGAAAGTAGTCACAAATATGTCATCTTCTCATACCTTTATGGAAAACCAGTACAACTTAGCATTCCTGTCTGTCTTCAGCAAGACTAATTAGCAGGCTAATGAGGGTAGCAGACTGCACATTTTCCTTTGGGTTTTCAAAGGATTCAAGAGAAAAGTCAGCATGATTTGAATATCACTACTGTTTTCCTTTTTGCTCTTTTGAAAATTCGCTAATAAAATGTAGACATACAAACATACATGTACAACAACAAGAATATAGATCAAATGTAGATAAATACAAGATTTTATTTGAGAGTTGCCTTGCAAGATCGTATTTTTATTTATTAAAAATTCCTCTACTATAAAAGAACATTTTTGCCTTTAATCCTTTTGAGATATATATGCATAGTATTTTGTTACTTGTGTATTTTTGTATTCTTACCTTAACTTCAGTTTCATCATGGGTTTCCAGTAATATGGAGGATTTATTGTAGAAGTTTTGGTCTTTCTCACATCAATATATCAGTGTGTGTAATGTGGTTAGGTCCAATTTGTTTGAGTTTCCATTTGCAGACATTTTTAACGATCCTACATAGCATTTCTCCTAAGCATAAGATCATGTACAGTCTGCATGTATTTGACTGTACAGATTATGGTCTTTACAGATTTTCAGATTATATACAAGGTCTATATCTTGTATTACACATACTAGAAAACATCTTTCGATGTTCATTATTGCTAGTTCTTGTTGGAATGTTCTTCCTCTTTTTAAAAAATTTTATCTATTTTCAGGGGGAAATAAGTTAGAATTTACTTTTAGAAACTGCAGTTGTACACAACAGATATGAAAGATTTTTTAAGATAAGGAAATTTCAAACTGTTTTTCCTCATTGTATTGTGTAAAAATGAACATTACCCAATAAGACATTTTAATAGTAAGAATGTTCATAGTTTATATGTTACTGAAATATGTCTTAGTGATGAATTAGTTTGGACTTAATATTATGATTTGGTTCCTTTGCTTACAAAGCTTGCTGAAAACACACTGGTTTATTATCTCCCAGTTTAATTTCATTCTGCACAAGTATATCTAAGACTGTGTAAAATGAACTGCAAACAGAATAAAGTCCTAAACAAGTTAATAAAAAAAAAGAGAACCTCAGTCCTAAGAGTGCTCATCAGGCAATTTTCAAATCATGTATCTGGTTTTGTCTGGAACAAGACTGTACATTGCAGTACAGTGTCAACTATTTCCATGTCATGTTGAAACTTTTAAACCTCAGCTATTTCTTGGGCTGACCTTTTTTAAGAAAGGCACAAGATGTGGAAATTTTTTAATACAGGGGAAAAAATTGTATGTATATGCATTTTAGTTCTAATCAAGACCTCACTTGTATTGACCATAAAATCTTGCCTTTTGGAGCTCAGAACAATTATAGTGTAAGAGGTGGGAAATTATATCCAGGAGGACGATGTTCCATTAAGCTAAGATGTCCTGAACAGTAAACATCATAACTGACGTAATTTTGAAACTAATTACTTACTACAGCGTGTTTAAGAAAAGAAAAGAGTTATCAACTTGGGTGGTTTGGGTTGTTGTTTTTTTTTCTTTTCTTTTTTTCCCCAGAACAATACTTCTGATCTACTTAGCTAATACATTAGAAGAAGAAACACCCATCTAGTCAGGCTGTCCTCAACATGTATATTTTGCCTCCTATAAATGTTCTGCCTCTGACATGCCATCAAATAATATCATTTTGTTTGCCAGAAAGACCCTTTCTTTGCATTTGAGGTGTAGAATAGGTGTTGGGGTAAAGGTCTGGTGGCAGAGTTAGCAGTTCCACCTGCTAAAGTGCTGAACATATGAGTTTAAGCTTTGCTCTGGACTTGCACTTACACCTTAACTGTATAAAGTTATTGGGAAGGAGTCAAAGGTGATGATAACCGTATCAGTCTTTGTTTTCCCATGGATGCAGGATGCAGGATCTGGTGCCCTATTACTATCCTGGCCTGGTAGGTGACCTGTCCTAGTGTGGCCTTTGCCTTCTTTTTGATGTAGCAGAAAGAAAGGTCTTGGGTTTTGGATAAAGTGTGCTACATCCTGATGGGTGTTTCAGATTTCTTTGTAGGTATTAAATACAGTGCAATATAACAAGGAACCACATTGGTTCCCTCTTGGTTTCTCAAGTACTACATAGTTCCAGGGGAAGAAAAATACCTGAACAGCCCTGAACCTCTTCTGATTCCATCAATATGGAGATATGCTAGATTTCTTCATTTAAGCCAATACTAGTAAGAAGTCAGTTGGACTGTGAACTTTCTCTTTTTTTCCTTCTTAGAAATTTCTCCCCTTTTCTCCTCTGCCATGGCCTGTTGTTCCAACAAAGGAGGAAGTATGAGAAAAAACGTGTAACACCTGCTGGAGACAGCAAAGCACAGATAATTTTGTACCTTTTGTGTAACACCTTCTGTCATGTAACCCATACTGTCTATTTTTTTATTTCCAGTTGCATATAATTCTTCTTATAGGTTTCTATTGCTAATGATTGATAGCAACAGGGTAAGCACATGAGTTCAGGAGGGAAAAACTACAGTTTGTGATGAGGAAATTGTTTAAACAGTATGAAACTGCCAATCTAAATTTAAATGTGCCCTTTAAACAAATCCATTCTCTCTACCTTTCCTTTGCAACTGTTGTAAATGTGTCACTTCTGTTTTCTGTAGTTTCAGACTCTTCTTATCTCTTAATAGAGTCTGATGGAAGTATCCCACTAGCTCTTTTCCCCTTTTTCAACATGTCCAATGAAGTAGGGTTATGAAAAACAGGGCAACACTGAAAACCTGCTATTTTCATGATCATACCTCTTGCCAATTTTCACTTCTGCTCTTAATTTATTCCTCACAGCTTATTTTAATAACAATGGCAAAATTTTTGATATGCACAGTATGGGTTTTTTTAAACCCTTTTTAAAGATGTAGGCTAAAAATTTCCAAAGGCAGCTTTTAATTCCTAGTGCAGTGATGATTTAAGCATCCAAATTAGAACAAGTGAGAGCCTATTTTAGAGGTGCTGAGCATCAGCAACTCTGAGTTCTAGAGTTTTAAAGCTTAGCACAGTCAAAGGATCAAGCAGGCACATACAAGAAACTCCAAATCAGAGGCTGCTTTTGGAAAATTTAGCCTTGTTTCTTAAGGGTGAAATCTCGGCCCTTCAAAGCCAATTACAAATCTCCCAATGACTTCAATAGGCTAGGATTTCACCCTTTATATTTTATAGGAAAAAACAAGCAACATCATACAGAAGTTTCTCTTTTATGATTTTCTTGATGTTTGCTCAACCCTGGCTTCCCTTTAGGTAGGAAAAATCATGGTTTTAATTTAAACTCCATAAAAACAAATAAACAGTAGCTTAATTACAAGGGTGGATGGGATGTTTCACAATGCTTAAGCTAATGTAGTAAAACACCAAGTGTTTGAAAAAACATTTTTAAAGCTCAGAAAACTTCAAAACTGTAGTGTGTTTTCTCCTCCCTGTTCCCAACAATGCTGGAGTTGCTAATTTTACAGCACAAATGAGAAACTGATGACAATCTCTAGTAAAGTAAGTTCCATTTATTTTGGCAGATGCCAACAGCTGCACTATAGGATAACACTTTTAACTGCTTTATCTGTAGCGTTTTTTAGGCACTTCAGCGTATGCCTGTAAGATACACCGTGTCTCTGCTCTAACTGTATGATATTGATATTTTCACAATCACGTAGGTATGACCATCTCATGTTCATAAATGTCTTATGTTTGTATAAAACACATTTCTGTGCTTATTATTGACCACATTATGACAATAATTTATAAAATACTTTTACCGGTTGTCATCCTTAAAGATGACATCCTTACTGATGATTCAGACATGTAAAGTATTGCAGTATAAAAACTGAAACACAAACACTGTATAATTTTTTAATTCACAGACAATCTGCTGGTCTTGAGTCACTCTGATCAGGTGACAATGGACAATGTGCTAGAAACCTTAGATCCTATGAAATGTCCAGTAAGATTTAAATATTCTTCTGTTCAACAGCTATGACGTACTCAAAAATTTTATGGTTCTGTCAGTTCAAAGACTGATTATATGGTTCAGCTATTCCAGTCTTTCCACTAGATCATTTCTTCAGCTGTTTGCAAAACAAGGATTGGCCATGATAAGATTTATTAACATACAAAATATGACTATTTTGTATATGTACATGTCCCATCTATGTTGACTTATTTTCCCTAATAAGATTAGATGATACGGAATGGATTTATCTGATGACTCCCTAACCATTCCCTTTAAGGACTAGAGAAGAACCAAGAACATTGTTGGTCCATATATATATATGGTAGAAGGCCTTGAGAAAAACTGCCGTTCAACAGCTGTTCTTTAGAGGAGTAGGATAAGGATCACTCTTTTCTTTGAAAATTATACTACTCACTTTCCACAGCTAGCAAAGGTAAAATATCAAGAATACAGAAAAAAATTTTTCCATGCTGTGTGCTTACAGGTCATGTTTTCATCTGAGCTCCCCAGAGTCTCAAATTGCATGTTTGTAAAGTACACTTATTGCCATTCAATAACAATGTTAAATTTGAGTCGTCCTGTTACAATTTTTTACTGGATTTTTAACCAACCAAAATTCTACCAGATGTTTCTATAAAGTACATTGCTGGCCCGGTGTATTTTAGCTGGATCTGCTTTTGGACACTGTAAGCTTGTTTCCAGGATTTTTAAAGTCTCTTAATAGACAGGGTGCATCCTTACCTACCCACCTATCAATTCTGTGTATATAATGTGCTTAGAAAACATGCTGCACTAGTCCACTTTTTACCTTTTGCCTGGCAATGTTCCTGAGGCATCTGTTCTCAGATCAAGGGAACATTGAAAGGCTTTAAATCTGATCTCCCAGACAGCTGCGCTAATTTAACTAAAGGGGCTACAAGAGGGGATGGAGAGAAATCTATAAAATATTTGGCTGACATTTGAAAAAAGAGATAGGATGTTTTCTTGTTAACCTTTAGAGCAGCCCATTACATAAATTGTGACAATGTTCTCAGATTAAATGAGACTGTATTCTGGTTTAGCTCTAGATTTATCACTCCAGCAAATGAATTCTACTGTAAAGTCTGGCAATATATCTCTTAAAGAATGCTGTTTATCTCACGGGGGAAGCAGAGTGCTGATAAATAAGGAGTGCAGCCTTTTGGATGGAACATGGTAAAGATGGATTAGAAAGAAGATTCAAGAGCATTGCTTTCCTTCTTCAGTGTAGGAATGTTCCGTGGTACATATCTGATTAAAATTAGAGATTTCTCATAGAACTTCTGTAAGTTTGGACATGATAAACAAAAGGATCTAAGAAATGTTGCCTTCTCATAACATTTGATTGTATGAATTCTAATTACATATGAAAAGCATTTGCATTTGGTTGTTCAGTAGTAGCTTCAATTCCTAGTTATGTTTCCATTCAGTCTCAATGAATAAATTTCACCAATTTAAATCTACAACAGAAGGTTGAACATTGACATTTTAAATAATTTTTTTAAAATCTCCTAAATTTAAAACAACTTCAATGAAAATTTTTGATTTCTCAGATACTAAAACTAAATCCTGCACTAGTTTGTAAGTGGTGAAAATTTCTTTGTATCTACTCAAACTATGAGTAATATCAGAAGCTGAAACATAGAGCTCTTACAAAAATCTAAAAGGCCTATGTGCGTCTTTAGGATGAGAGCAGGAAAATTTTGAAAAATTATTTTGGATTAACATATGAAAATACTATGTAACAGTTTGAAATATTATCAGAGGCAGACAGTTTATAAAAAACTGCTTTCTGGAAATTAATTATTCAATTTCTGTAAAAAAATATTTTAAAAGAACAAGAAATTAGCTATTAAAAAGCCAAGGGTAATGAACATGAACCTTGATTCCAATAGGATGAATGTTTGAAATGTAAAACCAACCCATTTTCAATGTTAGTTCCTAAACTGTACTGAGAAAGATGTTGTGAATTGGTTAAACTTTCAGAGGCAAGAGGTTACACATGAACACTACATTGTAGTGTTCATAAATAAAGAGCCTGATTATTCAATGTGTATAATATCAGAATTGTTATAGACTGTAAGTTTCAAACTGTAATTGTGTTACTCATGAAAATAAGTACTTGCCTGAATAAAGCAAAGGATGTTTTTTCCTTATAGGGTAAAATTTAGTTTCAGTAAGATTTTGTGTTTTGCGGGAATTGAACATAGCTGACCAAAAAGCAGAAGTATATAATCCTACCAGTCCCACACACTAATTTTGTTGAAGGTTGCAGTGTTTCTTTATTTTATCTTTATTTACTGTAGAAAGTTTGTTGGGTGATGGTGACTAATAGCCGAACATCTGGATGCAGTGACCTTTAAAAGCCTTTAGTCATTACTGTGCCCAATTAAACTCAATATCAACAGAAGTGCTTGCATTTTGACTGGACTAGTATAAATCACTTTGCAAATACATTGTGCAAACAGGGGAAAGTATTACCATCCTGGGCTCATTCCCCTCTAGATGACTTCAGCAGGATGGGTCAGGAGCTAAGGATTTCTTTCATTTTTTGTTTCCAAAAGACAAGCTTTGACAGTTAAGAAAATTAATTAATGAAGTTAACAGGACTAAATAGCTCAAAAACTTCAGTAGGGAACAATACTGGAAGTCAAATGTACAAAAACTATCTGGGACTCACATCTCATCCAGAGAGAAAAAAACTTCTAAGAAAGCTTTTTAAAGGCCTCAATTGGATAAACAACCATCTCGTAAAAAGGATATTAGAAGTAAACAGGGACCCTATCTGGAATGGGAAACAGACTGATCATTAAAGGAAGCTGTACTTTAAAGGTTAAAAAAAACAAGCACAAAGTGACAATTTCGAAAAATCAAGCTGGGTTTGCCTTTATGAAAATCAAACAAGTGTGCAAATGGCTCTTCTAATACTGTCTAAAACTTGGAAGTCTGACTCCTGTTTAGTGAAGGGTAAACATAAAATGCAATCTAATGTGGCATGAAACCCTGACATTCAACAGTAACTGTTGGAATGAGGAGAGAGATAGAAAAACAAAGTGTCACATCTATAATGGAAGTAAAGCCCAGATCCAAAATCAGTCAGGGCACTGTGTGGGCCAGGGCTGGTGTTTTCCTGGGCTTGGGGCTGGGGGTGTCAGGGGCTCCCAGGGGTGGCCGGGCAGGGCCCGTCAGCCATGGCCTGTCCCATCCAGTCAGGACAGGCCCAGCCCCGGGCATTGGGCACCTCCCTGGGGATGGGGACAGGCCAATGCCGGACCGGGCCTTTGGCCTGAAGTTGGGCCATGGATCCAGGCCAATGAGAGGAACCAGGTCAGATGCAGTCCAGGACGGCTGGGCAGGGTCGTGGGGAGAGGGATGGGTGGAGGCCAGGCTGGACATCAGCCAGTAGGGTGGGCCCAGCTCAGCAGGGCCCATGGACAGGCGGGACAGGGTTGTGGCAGGGCTGGAGATGGTGTCCTACAGCCCCTCTGGGGCAGGGACTGATGGCCCCGGGCTGGAATAATGTCCTGGGCCATGGGCAGGGCAGGGGGAGCCCCGGGTCAGGCAGGGACATTGGGACTCCTGAGTGCACTCAGGGCCTGGCAGAGTTTCCTCACTGTTAAGCAAAGCAACCAGAAGCCTGGTTTTCCCACACTCCTTTAAAATCAATGGAAAAAAGCCTCTATAAACAGCAATTCGAACTCCCTGTGATCTAAATTGGTGTCTGAAAATCCTTGTCTCTCCATTGATGAGTAGGAGGTCTTGGGGCGGTGCCTGCGTTTGTGTGTTGTGAAGTTATATGCTGGATTTGGGAGGGCTGGTAAGCATCATTTCAGACCTTTAAGAAAACTGACTCATGAAATGTAGCAAGAAATAATAAAACGCTTGTCAAGTTGAAGACTGTCTTTTATAGCTAGAAGCTATACAATGCAGAATTTGTATTTAAAAGAAGAAAAATGAGATCTTGGGTGGCTGAGGAACAATTGTTTAACCTTTGTAATATGGAACACCTGGAGGAAAGAGTAATTTAAGATTTCACAATAAACAGAAAATGGCATAATACACAATGAGTTTATCAAAGTTAATCATGTCATGCTAACAAAAACCTTTTGATATCACTGTTTTCTAGACAGTGCATGTATCCAAAGAACATTTGATGTTATGTCACATAGGAAACTATTAATTTTACTAGAACAAAATAAATTATGAATCTGTGAAGGTGACATAACAATAGATTGTGATGAACGTAACTATCAGGGTAGAGACAGTGCAATTCTTTGGAGTTTTTCTAATTAGTGACTACAAAATAAAAAGTAGACATGTTTCCATAGAGCTTGTTAATGGTGGCACGTTAGGAGATGTTGGGTTTATTTAGACTGGGTGTCACATTATACTACATAGCTACCAAAAGTCGCAGTTTTGAATTTTTTGCATTGATGACCTACCTGGAACGTATCACAGTTCCCTTCTGGTCCAGACATCTGAGTGTCTTTCTTCTGTATATTGAAGCTTGGCAGAGGGGAGGCTGCTGTGTGCCTGGATCTCGCCCTGAGGTAGAGTCAGAAGAACTCTTAACATTAAGCAGGTTAAGTACAAACATTGTCATTGTAAGAATGATGACGTAGAGGACTGAACAGGAATAAGAAGAAATTCAGCAGTACAATGTGCTCAGACTTACATGTGGATCTTATAAGAGAGAATTATCCTATATTTCATTAGTCATAAATGCAGGAGCACAGAAAGATCAGGTACCTAAATTTAAGCTCTATGAACACTGCTTGAAAGAACTCAGTCCATTTCTCCTGGTAAAAGGCAGATAGATATTACTGTTCTCTGGTAATGCATCTCTATTTATAACTGGAAGGCAGAAAAGTATTTTAAGATAAGCTGCATTTCAAGCACAAGAAATTGGCCATGAGCACCCTTAGCATGAAAACAAAACACTAATAATATAAAGATTTCTAAGCATCAGAGCAACAAATTTCTGGAAAGTCTTTCCAATGCAACAATCATAAGGTGAAGATTTATTTATTTATCAATATATTTCTTTATATATCTTTAATATTTTCATTTTTTCATCATTCTTATATTGAAAGATATTCAGATGTGACTTCCTAAAAGCTTTAAGAACACAGACTTACTGTAAATTCCTACAGTGATGAAGTTCGTAGAGTGATGCCCTTCCTTCAGCCACTTTTTCTCTACGTTGAAATGGGTGCCCTCAGGATATGCCAAAGTAACCCTCTTATTTCTTCATAGCGCAGATCACTTCTCTGAAGAGAATGATGTCCTTTGCATTGCATTCCTTACTATTCTTTTGATATGAAAAAATCATGTAAAGGCAGATTATCTGAAGATGAAAACTAGATTGTTTCACTCTTTAGGAAGAAGAAGAAACCCATAGCAGATACATATAGGTAGATTGTTAAGTATTTATGCATGATAAATCTTGGTGAAACTCGTGATTCTTTTAATCTGGCTATAGTATTAAGTAGTATTAATGCATTCAGTCTACTGTCTTTGGCAGCAGTAAAATCATAACAGGGTGAAAGAATTCAAGTGCAAAATGTCTAAAAAGGTTAAATTACTAAAGAAGAAAACAAGAATTAAAAATGTGCAAGCTGGCAAAATAAAAAGTGATTTGGGGTCCTTGACCCCAGGTTGGAAACTCTGTAAGGGAGAATTATTTAGAAAAATGCAAAGGCTTTGCAATAAAAAGTCCTGTTATTCAAAACTAAAACCTGACTTTCTTACAAACCCAACTGTGAGGCAATGTGTAGCTGAATAACTCGACATCTGTTTAGCCCTAATACTGATACTGTAAATTTGAGAGCCACATTCTGCATTTCGGTTTTACTTTCTGCTTCCTGCTCTTCTGAGAAAGATGTATTAACCTACCCATAGCAGGCGTACTGTCCTATCACGAGGTAGCACAGCTTTTCTGTGCCATGTGTTGATGAGTGGCATTTTTATCTCATTTCTTCTCTTCTTCCCTCTCCCTTCTCTTTACAGTATTGGCAAGTTACAGTGAACGGTTATAGCATTCTCACAGGTTGTGTCTAAACTAGTCTGTGAACGTGAATGCAATGTGAGTCAAAATCTTGATTCCTGGTAATTCAGATTAGGGAGCAGGGCTGGACAGTTGCTCTTATCTGATCCAATTTCCGGTGTGTCATTATCTGCAAACCAGGAGCTGAGGGAAGAAGGGAATATGATTTCTACCTGTCATGGAATGAATGCTAATTAAACTGAAAGAAGCAAGTGTTTTATTATTTGGGCGGTATCTAGTTTTATGAGTTGTCTGTGAGTCATATTTTCCCTGTGAGATTTCCCCTCCATTTCATTCAAAAATGCACGAAGAACATTGTGTTTGTTTCTAATTTCTAAAATATTTGTATGGTATGTATTTGAAAAATAAGAAAACCTTTAAAGAGTAATTTTCAATGTTTTTTTTCTTTTTAAATACTGTAATGTGTTTATTGTGTAACATGAAATAAACCAAACTTTTGCTAGTATTTTTATATAATGAAAGTTTGACGTTTACAAAGAAACTCAACTCAAGATTCAGATACCTAAATTTAGTGGTCTATGATATAGATGCCTGTCCATGAGCTATATGTGCAAGATCCCATTACCATCACTGGAGGCCTGCACTCACATCACTCAAGTGCAGACACTAAATTTGGGTAGCTGACTGGGTTTTTTTGACTCTATTGACTATACTGCCACAGGACTTGATTCAATTGCATATACATAGGTGGTTAGTGTAATCTGAGATGCTGTGAGGTGACTGAAACCATTGCACAGGATTAGAAGATATCACAAAAGATTTATGGGAGATCTATACTCTAATGTACCAGCAGTGGGAAATCGGGTATGTTACCCTGGGGAATCTCAACCAATGTTGATAGCTACCTGTATTTAGAAACATTATGTAATTTGTCCCCTACATTTGCCGAGATTATAGTTACTTTAGTTGTATGCACATATTTACAAGTAAACACACAAGTTCATGTGTCTAAATCTGGATTGGAATTCCACTTATCTGGATAAATTTCAGGTCTGAATATATGAATCATGGATTTTCCTTCTGAAGTGTTGGAGAGAAATTGAAAAGACTTTGGCCTCTTCAAAGATCTGCTTGGTAGAGTCCCATGGGATAAGGCCCTGGAGTGAAGAGGGGTCCAAGAAATCTGGTTGTTATTCAAGGATCACCTCCTTTAAGCACAGAAAGGGTCCATCCCAACAAGCAGGAAGTCAGGTAAAAGTGCCAGGGGGCCTGCATGGATGAACAGGGAGCTCCTGGCAAAACTCAAACACAAAGCAGAAGTATAGAGGCCTTTGCAGTTAGGAAAGCCAAAGCCCACCTGGAATTGAATCTGGCAAGGAATGTCAAAGGCAACAAGAAAGGCTTCTCGATGTATGTAGATGGCAAAAGGAAGACTAGGGAAAATGTGAGCCCACTAGTGAATGAAATAGGACACCTCATGACACAGGACATGGAAAAAGCTTCTACACCTCAGTCTTTACTAACAAAACTGGCCTTCAGGAATTCCAGGTCCCAGAGACCGGGAAAAGTCTGGAGAAAAAGAATATTTACTCTTGGTGGAAACGGATCAGGCCAAAGACTACTTAAGCAAACTGGACATATAAAAAAAGTCCATGGGGCCTGATGGGATGCACTTACGAGTGCTGAGAAAACTGGCTGATATTATTGCAAAGCCATCCTCAATTATCATTGGAAGTCATGGCAATTGGGAGAGATGCTTGAGGAATGGAGGAAAGTTATCATCATTCCTGTCTTCAAGAAGGGCAAGAAGTAGAAAGCAGGGAGCTACAGGCTGGTCAGCTTTACCTCAAGGTGCTGTAGCAACTAATCCTGGAATCCTTTTCCAGGCCCATGAAGTACAAGGTCATCAGGAATAATAAGCACAATTTCCTCAAGGGAAAGTCATGCTTGACCAATGTGATAACCTTCTATAAAGAAATGACTGGCTTGGTAGATGAGAGGAGAACAGTGGATATTGTCGACCTAGACTTCAGTAAGGCTTTCTATACTGTTTCTTTCTAGATCTTTATGGAGAAGCTGATGAAGTATGGGTCAGATGAGCAGACAGTGAGGTGGGTTCAAAACTGGCTGAATGTCCAGGCCCAGAGAGTGCTGGTAAGTGGCATGGAATCTAGTTAGAGGCCTGTAGCCAGTGGTATACTCTAGGGGTTAGAACAAGGTCCAGTTCTGTTTAGCATCTTCATTAATGATCTGGATTTTGGGGCAGAGTGTACTCTCAGCGAGTTTGCTGATAAATCTGAGAGCAGTGGCCGATACACCTGACAGTACTGCAGCCATCTGGAGGGACCTAAGTAGGCTGGAGAAATGGCTTCACAAGAACAGGGGAAGTGCAAAGCCCTGCACCTGGGGAGGAACATCCCTCGGCACCAGTATAGGTTGGGAGCTGCCCAGCTGGAAAGCAGCTTTGCAAAAAAAGACTTAGGGGTCCTGTTGGACACCTAGATGAACATAAGCCAGCAATATGCCCTTGGGGCAAAAAAGGCAAATGGTATCCTGGGCTGCATTAGGAAGAATGTTGCCAGCTGGTTAAGGGAGGTGATCTTTCCTCTCTACTCAGCACTGGTGAGTCCACACCTGGAGTCCTCTGTCCAGTTCTGGGCTCCTTAGTACAAGAGAGACACAGACATACTGGAGAGAGTCCAACAAAGGGTCACAAAGATGATGAAGGGACTGGAGCATCTCTCATAGGAGGAAAGGCTGAGAGTGTTGGGATGGTTTAGCCTGGAGAAGGGAAGGCTTGGGGTAGATCTTATCAATCTATATAAATATGAGGAAGAAGAAGGCAGAGCCAAGTTCTTTTCATTGCTGCTCAGTGACAGGAAAAGAGACAATAGGCACAAACAGAAGCACAGGAGGTTCTATCTGAACTTAAGGAAAGACGTTTTTACTGTCAGGGTCACTGAGCGCTGGCACAGGTTGCTCAGAGAGGTTGTGGAGTCTCCGTCCTTGGAGATATTAAAAAGCCTTCTGGACATTAATTAATACTTCGGGGTTTATTTCAATATTTCTGAGAATATGGGTTTCAGAAGTCCTTAGTGCAGATGACTACTCTTCTTATTTAAGAGCACTAATGGACACTTTTAAAAAAAAATACCATCTAGAATTTACATTGAATAGACCATAAGTTAGTGAATTAACCCACCCCACTCCCCAAAATAAAATAAAAAAAAAAAGGAGCAAAACCCCACCTTAAACATTTACAAGCCATGTCTTCCATTCACAGTCAAGTACTATTTAAATAATAAATATTTCACAATTTTACTTGATGCATTTCCCTTCTGAAGAAAAAAAAATTGTCACGGAAATCTCTGAGGCAGAGTATAAGAAGACAGGGATTACTTTTCTGACAAGACAAGTCCTCAAGTTCAAAGTTAGGCTTTGTGGATTTTTTCCAAGAACTACAATTCTACCTTGAATAGACAAATTTAGGGACTTTGATGGGGGAGATAAATGATGTAGTGCCACAAATAAAGTGACCATAAGGAACACATATATAAAATAATCCCTTAATCATTAGCGAGTGTTTCCAATCAAGAAGAAAAGGTTGAGAGAAAAAAAAAAAATTAAGAAAGTAGTAGTAGGAAAAAACATGGAGCAATATCCTCTCACAACAGACAAAAATTACAAACACTTACAGAGTGTCAGATTTCCTTTTAAATTTAAGCCTCCATAAAATGTTATGGTATGTGAGGTTAAAATTTGTCTTCAAGTTTAAATCTGGTTCAAGAGTGACAGATGAAGGAACATATTCAACCACTTAATTCATTAAGTTAGACCTGTAAGAAAAACTAAATAGGCATCTAACTTGACTTTTAAATATTATTGGCAAATATATACATTAACATTAAAATCATTTTTTCCTCTGGTCTTTCTTATAAAAAGTACCAGAAATAAAATGAACTGAAATGATTACTGACCTAACTATGTAGGTATCCACATGGCAGCCACTTTTGCAGACTTTGTCTTGCTCAAACTAGAACTACTAAGCTTTCTCCTCCACTGCCTTCCAAAGGACCATCTGGCCTCATTCTTCGTCCTTTTTTCTCCCTCCTTTAGTTTTTATGGTCTTATTCCAGAGACAATTTGGCAGTAAATATCTGATTTCTTTTTCACCCAGTCTGAGACTTCCCCACTTCAGATACTCCCAGGACACATGTGAAAATAAAAGAATGTGCCATTATTGAATTTGATACTGAAAGAGCTGAACCCTGTATGTGATCTTAAGTTGGTGAGAAAAATTGCACATCAAACTAATATTATCACAAGATGAAATAGGAGAAAGACATAGAAATCAGACCAGTTGCTGTTTTCAAATGATGTTGCTTTGTATGCTGCAGTGAAGTGACCAGATTTATACCCTCCTGAATAGAATAAAATAGAATAGAATAGAATAGAATCATAGAATCATAGAATCTTCATGGTTGGAAAGGATCTTTGAGATCATTGAGTCCAACCATACATACACAAAAAAACCCCCAACCCTACAATCTCTGCCACTAGAGCATGCCCTGAAGTGCCAAATCTACACGTTTCTTAAATACCTCTAGGGATGGTGACTCAGCCACCTCCCTGGGCAGGCTGTTCCAGTGCCTGAGCATTCTTTCAGTAAAGTAATTCTTCCTAATATCTAATCTAAACCTCCCCTGCCGCAACTTCAGACCATTTCCTCTGGTCCTGTCATTATTTACTTGGGAGAAGAGGCCAACACCCACCTCTCTACAACTTCCTTTGAGGTAGTTGTAGAGGGCAATGAGGTCTCCCCTCAGCCTTCTCTTCTCCAAACTAAACCAAACTTGGGAATCGAATCGAATCGAATCGAATCGGAGTAGAGTAGAGTAGAGTAGAGTAGAGTAGAATATTTCAGTTGGAAGGGACCTACAATGATTACCTAGTACACCTGTCTGACCAGTTCAGGCCTGACCAAAAGTTAACTGTGAAACTGTTTCTATGTGAATCCAATCTCTGCAAAGGATATCTCTCTATATATGTTTATATAAGTTACATAAGTAAGGCACAGCATAAATCTGTGTTGTTGAAGACACTCAAGAGCAGAGTCCTGAGACAAGACATGCAGCCCATTGGTTTGAAGTCATGATTCCAGAGGTGTCTGAAGGTGTCTCAGTGTAGAACTCAAAGCCTCCTGCCTCAGGAAGCCCCACAAATTAACATTCTGCTGAACATGTCCAGACAGGCCCTCCATGAGGCAGCTTTGTGGATGGTAAGGAATAGGACATGCCTTTCCCATGGAAAGGAAACACTCTTTAAGAAAGGTGCAAACAACTCCATAGGCTCAGAAAGCAATTCAAGGTTTCAAATGAAAGAGAAAGCCTCAGGCAGTGAAACAGAATGGACTTCATCCTCACATATATAGTCTAAGTTGTTAAGAGTGGGATTTTTAACAGCCCTTGCAACTGTTCATAATAAAATCAATTGGCAGGTTTTACCCTATACAATGAGGCAGAAACAGGTTAACACTGAGAGTGGCAGTGATAACATCATAAAACAAAAAGAAAACTTTCTGGGACGGCCCTCTCTGCAATGCCTGGATTATCACATATTCCTGAAAACGTCTGTGGTAATTTGCTATGACTACGAGGAACTGTGTTCCCGTTTAGTGCATGTTTCAGCAACAGCAGCCACTCATATCCTTTCTTTTATGTATTTGCTATCGTCTGCCGTGTAGGTTACTCTCAAAGAAAGAAAGAGCATGTAATAAGAGACTATGCATTATCAGCAATGACGACAGCAAATACAAACTGCAAGGTGCTGTGATGTATTTACCTTTGACTGCAAGATCCTCAGTTTGGATTTAACAAATTAGCTTCTCAGAAACTTGCTCATCTGAACAGCAGCTGTTTGCCATATGGATCAAAACTGCACTTGGCAAATGGAATTATTTCCTCATGCCCATCTGATTTTCATGTACAGTCGTATATCTGAATGTTAAGGGAGGAGTTTGTTGGTCTACCGAGGGCGGTTCAGCTGAGAAGTGTTTATTTTGAATCCCAGTTTTCTTTTGCTTTTTTTTTTTTGAATTTTTCCGGAAAGTTCTTCTTCTGCAGAAAACTTTAAACAAAAAGAAACATAAAGCCAAAAACATAAACACAAAACTTAATAAAGTAATCTGAGGAAAACGAAAGGCAGTGGAAAAGCAAGGGAGGAACATTTTTTAATCTTAACAAAAGAAGCCAAATAAAATATTTTGGGTGCAATTCTGTGTCCAGAGAAGTACAAAACACTGTATTTCTTGCATCTTCTAAATATTTGGTTACTTTCAATGAAACCAATAATTTAATTAAAGAATAAATGAGGATGATGACTGTCAGGTATAATATTAGTTTAGGAAACATTATTAGTAGTAATACTTAAAAATATTGACAAGGAAGTTCCCTATTTACCTAATTATGACTGAAGCCTATTAAACAGGATTATGCAAATATAAAGAAGAAATACCCTTTCCCTATACGGGTTATAATCCTACGAGCACATCATTTTTTTTTAGTTATAAACTTCTATCACTGCTGATGCAAAGCTAGCACAGCAGATTTCATGCTTTTAATGAATGAACAGAGCCTCACAACACCTTCTGGATATTATGGGTAAGAATTGTTGCAACGAGCAACTAAAGCGAGTGAGATTAAGAAATTTATTCATGAACATAATGTATATCCAGATTTACATATTATGTGCACATGTTCCCATATGGATTTCTACACTAACAACACAAATCGAAGAACATCAGACAGACAATAAATACATAAAAATTAGGCAATGTATAACTGTGGATTCATTTATAACTTCGGTGTGCTGTCCTCATGACCAGAACACTGGTTTCTTTGACCTCTTGAGCTGTTGACTCATGACTTACTTAATCAGAACCATAGCTACACAGGAAATTACTTTTTATTATCATAAGAATTTATTTATTTTTTACTTTTCTAGGTTTTTCCTGTCTTTGATGAAATGTCAAAATCTGATATTTTGGGGAACTAATATTAAAAATGTATTAAATTACAGCAATTTAAAAGGGTTCATTCTATTTTAATTCCATTAAAATATCTGTTGCACATTAATTTTGATTTTAATTTAAAATCTCTAGAAACTTCTTCAAACTGGAGAATGTAATTTTAAATTCTGGTATCTGTCCAAAAGTTCAGAATGTTTTGTAATTTCAGAGCTCCTCTTAAATAAACAGATTTGTAGAATGTACCCTTTCTTCAGCTTTGCTTTTAACTTCGTTCTGATTTTAAAATATCTGACCCGCAAATTCCTAGTCAGTTTTAATTAATGTTCAGGATTCTGTAAGTAGTTTGATGTAACTTCTATATGTGCTATGCATATTGGTAGTAGACATAATTTATTTATTGATCATGTTCTGGAAGTTTGATGTATTCAAAATAACATTCTCAATTAATCGTATAATTTTTTCAAATCCAGAAGATTTTATCATTCTCCTTTTGGAGCTCCATTCACCTCTGTGGTCCTCAGTTGTGATAAATTCAACAAAGAACGTACAAGGCAAGGACCTTTAGGTTTTTATAAAACTAAAAAACTAGTCCCCTAAAAGGAATCTATAACACAGAGTTGGATGCCTGAGCTACTTAGGTAAATCTAAAAAGTTGAATCATATTCCAAATTGCAAATATTCCCTTAGCTACCTTTGATCATGTTGTTACATTCACATAACAGAGTAGGACAATTCAGAGGAACTGCTTTGCTTCTGAAGAAATACATGCATGCTAGCACAGTGCTATGCCTAACAGCCTTAACTTGATCCCAGAAAGTGTAATTAACTCAAATCCAACACAGGGATACTATGTCTCTCCTATATCTCTAGAAACAGACAGGTGCAATCTTGGAGATACCTTTGCATATGTCAGTAAGGACATATTGTACTAAGAAGTGAACTGGAATAGCTTAAGTATGGGGATAAATCCATGTTTTTCTCCACAGCTAAATTCTTGTTTCATGGTTTCTTTTAAGTGTCAGGGAATTAGAACCCTTAGGTGAACCAATAGACATTTAAAACAAATATCGAAATACTGCAGTTAGGGTCTTTCTTTTCTTTTGTTGTGGTGTGTCTGGAAGAACACACAGGAAACGCGAGTTAAGAGTTCATTGTCCCCACAAATTGTTATTGACAATTTAAGACTTAAGAAATCTTCCTTTCAGCTTGCTGAGCTGCAGGCTGGACTCAAGCCTGGGTGCTCTACTGGGCCATTGTGTTGTCTGTCTTTCAAACCAAAATCTGAAGTCCACAGTAATTTTTCTACAAATTCCTGAGGATTCTGTCTTACATCACAATCATATGAACATGGCAGTTTCATGTGAGTCCACTGGTTTCAGGATGGTTTTGGAATTCATTAGAACACTTCTGGTGCACTAGAAAAGCATAGTTTCTGCCCTTTACCTACCTTTTGCCTCATTGTATGTATTTCCTTAATTCTTAGCATTTTTTTCCTATTGTCCTCATTGGTTAATTTATCCTCAATCTGTTAATTATCTTCTTGCAATGACCAAATTTCAGCTAAAAGGAATTATGTTGAAGACACTCAGAAAGGTAGGCATTTGACTGAGAGGAAGTCAATACTTCCAGGATACTTTGACAGCAACATGAAAGTTGCCCTGAAAGTTTATTCTATCCAGTCAGATTAATTGTGCTCCCAAATGCCTATTTATTTCTAAAAATGTTACACTGAAAGCTAAGTGATTACCTCAGACATAATTGCAAATAACATAGATATCTAGCATTGGATTAAATTAATACCATCCAAACTGAATAGCTAAGTAGAAGTGAGAGGTGCATTTGGAAAAGAGCCTTTAGCATGGAGTCATTATATGTTTTATTAAGTTTGTTTGTGATGTCAAAATGACACGTGTGCTTTTCAGAGTCCACCGCTGAACCTGCTGCCTCCAGCCCAGCTGGTTGCTGTGGGATGTGGCAGGAGGCTGAAGGCAGCACAGGGACAGATAGATGTATTCTCAGGAGGAGACATGACCACTCCGAAAGCTGGGCTTCCTTTCGTCAGGCTGGAGGACTACAAGACAGAAATATGTCGGAAATACGGCGTATAACATGGCAGAAATACAGTGTGACTCAAGCAGAAACACATGTTTTCTCATCTATTTATGACAGAATCATAGGTGTCAATAATTTGCCTCCCTTCTTGTAATATTTTTACAGACTTCCTGGGCTCTAGAATGTATCTGGAAGTTTTCTTATGTCCCTTATTTTCACTTTTGGATCCCTGGTGTGTACATAAAAATGACTTTTAAAATGGATTTGTGGGTAGGCAACCTTCCATTCCAAACACAGATGGTACATCTGCATTTATTATTTAGACATGCAAAGTAGAACACTTTTTAAAAACCTATTGTAACTATACTTTGTTCTCTCTGACTTATTAAATTTGGATATGATACAGTGACTCTTTTATTTAAAATAGAACATTTGTGCTCTATTACCTAGTTAAAAAATGAATAAACAAACTGCTTTATCCCTTTGCCGTAGTTGCTGTTCCACAGCCTTCTTGTCTGCAGAGATTTTACCTACAAAGACAGCTGTGTCATTGCCTTGTTGTTCATCAAGTATGTGATCAGTCTTGGCTTAAACAGTGTGATGCACTGCTGAAAAATGCTCTTCCTTCCTGTTGCTTTTATGGCATGTTTGATTGAATACTCATTTCACCATGGTTGTTACTTCACTGGAATTTTTGCTGGACAGATGACCTATGATTCTCAGTTTGAATGTGTATGTTTCTGTCCTGACATTCTCTTCTTTGAATTACATCACAAAAGTTAGCTGTTCATTCAAATCTTGATTTTACAAGGCTGAGGTTTGTATTTCATCAATTGTGTTGTGTTTTGGCTCAGGACAAAATTAAATGGGTTTTCCACTTTACTCTATGAATTTTTGATCAACAGTTTGTGAAGTCAAAGTCCTTTGAAGTACCTTCTCCATTTTCACAAAAACGGTCCCATATGCCTATACTCAAGAAAGTTCTTTTGAATACACGTCTAAAACATGAGTGGTCCCATAGATATAAATAGGAGACAACCGAGGATTTAAATTTGTGGGCATGCTTTATTACCTCTTTAAAGGTGTCACACAGAACAACAACTAGTTTAGATTACTGACACTGAAGAATGAAGTTTAGGGCACCCTAAACTTCACTTGTCTCATAACTTTTCTAATACATAGTGGAATGTCTAATAAATAGTGGAATGGCCATTTGTGAAAATTAGGATATCAAGTAGACTTTTACGTGCTTTCCTGAAGGTAAACTTCTGTGTAAAAGAGAGAATGGCTATAAGAAAAATCTATAAAACTTTGGAGTCACAACAATTGTTACAATCATTTCTGCTTTTTGGCCTGCAGAGTGCTACAAAGCTTATACAATATCACAGGCTGGGGGCATATTCCTGATGTGCCCCTCTGTAATGCCTGCTCCCAACTGTAACACCTTCAGATGTGATCTTTTTGACCAGCATAAAAGCTGGTCTCCACTGTTAACCTCCATCTTTTAACTTCCCTGTAACAGGAGACCCTTGGAAATAAAGATTTAATATGCTGCTGTTTATTGTGCTAGTACTTTATCTGGGCTAGAAGGATGCTCTGATGTAAGTGATAGAACATTTCAAGCTGTTATTATTCCTTTACCTCCTTAAAAATTGTCTCTGAAAATCTATTGCACTTTGAAGAAGTTCTATTGTCATTTCATATTTCAGCAGTCACTCTGGTGTCTGCAAAGTCATGAAAGAAGACAGTTAACAGGAGGGCAGTTAGTATATCTCAGCATGCCACCTAAAATGCCTAACTAGTTGTAGTTGCTAAATTTTGCCCCTAGATCCATGATAATTTGTAAACTTTTCTTCTAGTGCTTAATAGGCCAAAAATTGATTCATAAATCTTAGCCCATATAACTCTGTTTTTAAATTCACAACAGACAGGAAGACTTCTGCAACTGTGTAGGGGTTTAATAAAACTTTTAGTAGAGAGAAAGAGACAGAGAAAGAGAAAAAAAAGGAAGAAAAGAAAAGCACAAAGTCAGAGAGAAAATTAAAGGGAGAGGCTGATGGAGAGAGACATGGAGAAAAAGAGACAAAGAAATAGAAATAGAAAGAGAGTGATAAAAATAAAAAGAGGAAGAGGAAGGGAGAAAAAGAGAAAAAGTGAAAAAGACAAAGAATGAAAAAGTGAAAGAAAGAGAAATAAAGTGAAAGAGAAAGAAAATGAAAGAGAAAGAGAGAAATAAAGAAAAAGAAAGAAAAGGGATGAAAAGATTAAATTCCATACACACTGTCAGCTACTGGCAATGAGGCATATAAGTGGTTTACCAGAGTAATCAATGCTTGAAGTTTTTTTTTTAAATGTGATATACAACACTCAAAATTTTGGTTAATTATGCCTCTTGTTAAAAATTGGAAGATTATTTCCAGATACAGTCAGTGTTCTAAACCAGTCCTTTCAATGGGACTATATCAGACATCCTTGTCACATAACACAGATTAATTGTAGATAGTGTGCTTGCTATTTTAATCTTGGGAAACAAATACCAGATTTTTATTTTTTTTTTTCCTGGAGAAACTATAAGAAAAGTAGTTTAAATGTTGTTCATCTCAAGCTGAGTGACATAGCCCTCTATTTCCTGTGGGTGCTCAATGCAGATTCTCAGTGGTTTATTTGAAGTGCTTCCATAACTGAAGGACACGTGCATAAAATAATTTTAGGCAAAAATACAGACAGTTTGCTGCCATTGCTCTTTAATATGTGAATTGAAACCACATTATTTTATCTACTGGGAATAAATGAAGAAATACAGTGGAATGGTAAAAAAATAGCTGATCAGAAATGAGGCATGTAAATCTACATATTTTCAGAATTGATGTTTTTATTTTCTTATTAAAAATTGTTTGGTCAAGTGTTTACGTGAAAATCTAGTAAAGGACAGAGAGGTTCTTGGGTTTTGGTTTGTTTTGTTAGGCTTTTTTTCTTAAGGAAAAGAAATAAAATTGTAGCACTGAACGTTTATTGTTCCATAGCATAAAAAAAAAGGTAATACTTTTCAGGATTTTATATGTGAAACATTCGGTACCAGAAGTAAAAAGCAACTCACAAAACTGTATATTTGAAAGTTCCTTGTCCAGCCAATGTAGCTCATATTTTTGTTTAGATATTTACATCGGAACCTTGGTAGGCTGCATAAAGAGAGAAAAACGTCATAAATCACTGTGAAGATAATTAATTTCATAGCACTAAAAATTGGATGACCATCAAATGTTGGCAGGTTGGAAAACATTTTAAGGAAGTATCACTGCAAACTTGTTCTGTTTTTATACTTTTCCCTAGACAACCTTCATTGATTACTGTCAGATAAAATTTCTAGTCTATGTGGACTTGTCCTTCAACCCAATCTCTAGGTTCTTAAATTAAAAACCAGTGTTACTAATCTGGGGAGTTAGATATACATTGAGTATTAATCTATATATCGCTATTTTAAGAAAGATTAAAAAAAAAACAACTTGCAGTAATAATACAAAGACAGAAGGATAGACCACAATTGCTATTCAGCAGGAAAAAAAAAATACTTTTCCGTAAAGCTTTTTCTGTGCCAATATTGTAAATGCATTCATTGCTTTATGTCTATTTGTATCAATCTGACTTTATTGAGAAGAAAATTTTATTTGATAACCTGATTAAAAATATTTAAATAGACCACCATAGCAGCTTGCTAAGCAGTAGTGTTCCAAATTAAAAAACTTACTCTTTAATCTGTAAATTTCATTTTGCATGTGAAGAATAGGATCAAAACTTTGGGAAAGCTGAGCAAAACTGATGCACGTGAACAACCAGACAGCTTTAGAATTGAAACTTCAGACCAGAGACAGCTAAATTGTGCTTCAATCTTATTTTTGCTACAGAAGTTGGTAGCAAAATCCTCAGCAAAAGAATATGTAAGGCAAGAATATACTCCGCCACTGTTTAATGTGCAGTGAAGCCTAATCACCCATGCTCAAATTTCACCTGTAAGAAAAACGCTTGGCAACAATTAATCTCTATGAAAAGTGGGGACTGGATACTTTGTAAAAATAGGCTCCATAGTGTTGAGGTATGGAATACTAAAAATAGCATCGAGAAAAAGCGTATGTGTTTTATTGGCATAGCAAATGTAGGGCAATCACACTGTTATCAGTGTCATTTCGGTACCAGCATTGCAATACCTGTGATAAGATATTTAAGGGACAAAACTACACTGAAAAATGTTTCTCTTTAGTATATAAAGAAATGGAAACAGCAGAGAAATTTAACAGTTTGCCCTAGTCTTCCTTTGAGAGTTCCTGTCCTGATTCTGCAGCCACATGTCTCTCTACCCTACTTGACTATTTTCCAGTAGCTGCATTACAAAGCTCATATCCCAAACAAGGAGACTTTGATTCAAATAAAGTACCCAAAGCTGCTTCTTGAAAAGAATTCAAGCTGAGATTTCTCCTCTGATAACATCTTTTCTGATGTCTTGGCAAGTTTTCTGTCTCCAGGGTTACAAACCTTAAACCAGGAAAGATCAGTGCTTTATGGCCACCAGTTGTGAGTTCTCTTTTTGTTTGTGTTTTCTCTGAGCTGCTATTAATACGTCCTCATGTCTGAGAGATTGCTAGGAAACTGATGAACCTACGTTTATGTTTGTTTCTAAAATCTTTAACAGCACCCTAGGTAGAAATTATCTTCTTTGATATGAAATCCTTGAGAATTTAGTTTTGACAAGCAAGTTCTGGAAGTCTTCATTCTCTGGAATTCAAAGAGCTAACGTTTTTGTCTCTGGATTTTTGAATTGCTGAAGTTATTCTATAATGTATAATTCACAGTCAAAGTCCATTTTAATTTTATTCTTTATTACTCTAAACATATTGAAAATACATTTTAAAATGTCGACCAGTCTGAGAGATATTAAAAGTATTTTTATAGCAATACTTGATTTTTTTTAAACCTCTGCATGTTAATTTTTTGTAGCTGGTCTTTCAGCATCCGTTTTGGTAGGGTCTTCTCAGCATCTCTCTCAATGATTTTTCTTTTACAGAAGCGTCATATTGGAAGATAAGGACTCTTTGCTGTCTACCAACTATTTTACCTCCTCTAGAGATAAAATGTATAATGCAGAGAACCTGTTGTAAACTTTTCCCAACTGAAAAGTACAAGTTTAAGTTGAACAAAACAATACATGGGCTTGTATTAACATCTCTGCATTGGTTTTGTCAAAATTTTCCTGGAAATCCTTTTTGCTTCTTTATTTGTTTTGATTTTTTATACCCTAATTATTTTATAATTTATAAGTAAAAATTCTGTCCTGATTTGAAATCCTTTGAAAGTTCATTTTATTTTCAAAATTAGAGCAATTACTTAAAATAAAAAATGCTCTAGAATATCCAAAAATTGTTCTCCAGGTTAGGTATTTGACACATAAAGAGATCTTAGAAAAAACTACCTTCAGTTTGATGGTTTAACCAGTTAAATAAAAAAAAATAATTCAGGCAGGTATGTTCTGTGGCTTTACTGAAGTACACTCTTGGTTTTCACTGACTTGAAAATTGCAGAGGGAGAAGTGAATTATCTAAACATATAAAAGTTTCAGAGTAAGCATTACCGTATTGTCAAAATCACATATATACACGCCTTAACTCAGTCACTAAAGTCATTAAACTGCTTTAAAAAGCAGCTGATTTTAAAATCAATGTGATTTGGAGATTTCCTTAGTGGTTGAATATTTTGGGCTGATATTTTCAAGATTTTCAACAAGAAGAAATAATAGAAACGTACTTAAAATATGTATATCTACAAATATAGAATTCCTTGAACATGATTGAGCTTTGTAATTTACATAAATATGCAAAGGAATGAAGGCTTTCTGAATCAAAAAAGAGCAACAACTGGAAAAAGGGAGATCTGAAGACTGGGCAATATCCACAGATGAATTTGGCCAAATCTTTGACTTGGCTACTTTATCCCAGAGAATGTATGTTCTAGGAAGCATGAAAAAACACTTCTTTATTTGTTAAAAATTAAAAACCTATGGAGAAGCACAAATGCATGCATATTTGAATGGTTGAATAGTATGGAGAGTAACTATCCTCAGAGAAGTAACTCAGTAACTATGGCATGTAAATTAAGGGGTTTGGGGATGTTGCTTCATACCAAATGTATTCAGCTTCTGTTTGTTTTTCCAATGGCCAGTACCACAACTTGATTTTAGTAGACAAAGGTCAGAGAGAGGTTCGTTTTTTCCCTTGCACAAACCCCCCCCATCTATTGTAAAGGTTTTGCAGATCAAATTAGGCCCTGAGTAACACAGGCAAAGTATGTTAGAATTTATTTAACAGTACTGCCAATGGCTGTTGTCCTTTCTGGACTTTCTTGGTGCTGCAGAGACTAATAGAAGAGGAAACAATCTAATTTAAACAAAAAGTTTAATGTCCTCAGGCAGTATACCTAAACTTTAAGTATGTACAAGGAACAGTTCTGAGTGAGGCATGTTTTGCACTCCTAAAAGCATATATCCACAACACAGCACATTCCCAAAAAACTTCAAATGGATATTACTGGGAATTTTTATGGAAATAATAATTTTCCATGCACATTTGTTTGCAAAGTTTATCCCCTTGTAAATAAACCATTTAGGTGTGGGAATATCTAAATTTTGATCAGATAAAATTTAATCAGATATTTCCTGTGAATAGAAACATGCTGCATATAGATTCTTGCATTTTTCTTTTATTATTTTTTTCCAAAATATTGGAAATAGTAATTTTCAAACTAATCTTGAAGGGCTGTATTATCATCAGCTGCCATTGGGCACCATGTCATAAAGGGCTTAAATTGCTTTCACTGTAGAACTTAAAAATTGTTTTGTTATTCATCTTAACTATTCTTATTTAGCATACAATGTATTCGTAAAAAGCAGTTACAATGTCTTACATAGGAAAACCATAAAGGATTTATGTTAATACCTGACTGTGGGGATGAACTCTGGGTTACCTGACTAGGGTTTAGGACCCAGACCAGAGCACCTGGGAGTCTGGGTGTGGGGAGAGTTGTGAATTATACATGTTTGAATATTATGAATACATAGGAATTATAATGGCTGGAACCAAGCACAACCAAGTCACTTTGGAGCTCATGTTCCTTTTGAACCTCACCATCTTCACAACCATGCTTTTCGTTCCCCAGAAGCATGCATCTGTATATAAAATGATAATCTAGACTGCTTCGTTTTTTGCATACGACCTGCATTATTTTGCACAATTGTGCCGTGAAGTGCCCAGTCAAGGTGTGAAGCTGCTTACACATGTCTGTTTTGAGGTAAAGCGCAACTGTATAGTTTTAAGCCAAATCATACAAACCTTGTGCCTACAAAGGCATGTAATAGCCCCTTACTAGTTTTTATTTGTAAGCTCTGACATGGGCTGAGGAATAAGAAGCATTTTAAAGCTAGACAGCTCATGTTATTAAATACAGATGGAATTTAACGTGTGAATGCCGTGTTTGCAGCGGTGACTACCTCAGGACTGTAGGTTAGTGCCCACATTGCAGAGGGAGGTGTGGCTCTTCATCCTTGGGTTTCCCTGGTGGCTAATCAAGAAGAAGCTTCATCTGAGGTGCCACACTCTCCCGCTTCACTGCATGGGGCTCTAAACACTTGACTGGTGTGGTGAATTTGCCCTCTGGGACTAGCAATTTGGATCTGCAGCGTTTAGCATGATGACATACAAAATCCTTTTGGCTAAATCTAAAATGATGGACTCAGGGGAATTTCTGAGCTTCTGCTTTCAACTAGACATTAATCCCTGTGCTTGGATCTTGTTATCCCCTTCTTCCCCCTCTTCCTTTCAGCCTTTCTGCCCCGTTTGCCTTTTTGTTTTTGCTGCATGAAGAAGGCTTGGGGATGGGGCTGGAAGGTGCCATGTGTCTGGCTGGGGCTCTGGCTGAGGAGCCTCAGCAAGTGTTGACACCTGGCATGGGCTGTAGCTCTGCTTAAACTCTGCATTTCCCAGCAGTGTCGAATCTTGCAGTCCGTACCTCAGTCTTTTCCCTTCCTAGTCTCAAACTCAGTTTATAAAAAAAGACAATAAAAATTCATCCTCCTTGAAATACAAAGCACAATTGCTTGATTTAAACTATGTAGGCAGCCTGAGCCTTTTTTATCAGTCAGCTCAGTGTTGAACAATATTTACTACACGCACTTGCTTATTTTGTTGGACTTATTATCCAGTAGGACTTTAACAAAGTGCTACCTATACTGGATAAATAAAAAAAAGTTTCTTTTGAACACAAGAGGTGATTCATGTGGCGGATGCAGGTTCATTTAGAAAAGCTTTCCTTTAAAGCTAATTGTGCGTTGGTATTACTCTGTATGTGCGTGAAGATTCCTGCCAAAACTGTGAATATCTAGCATTTCTGAATAGCAAGTTACATCTGAAAAACAGATCCAACCGTGGTGATGGTCAGAAAAGGAAATATAAAAATAGCAGTTTCTTTGTATTTGGTCATGTCTGCTTACTTTTCCAACCAAAATAAAGGTTTTCAAACTTTTTTACTCATGTAGGCAGTCCAGAGCCAATACATTTTCGGTAAAGTGTGCAGTAACTCTTTTCCTTTCAGATACCTTCTACAGAAACGTTCTGCTCCTTGCCTAATACAGAGCTACACTGATTTGAAAGTCAGGTTATCAGGGCAAGTTTGCAAAGCTGCCAAAAAAAATAGAAGAATAAGAAAAAAGAAAACCCAAAATCCCCACTCTCAGCTAAGCCCCAAAAACAGAAAAAGAAGAAGAGATTTATAGGTCAGAAAACATGCCCTCAAAAGGTCAGAAAACATAATAGAATACTCTTGCATAAAACCTATGACTTGTGATTATGATATTTAGATCTTTAGTTTCTCTATGTGCAGATTGAAACTTAACTTCTGAAAACTTAAGCATGAAATGTAATTTTTGCATCCTTCCTTCATATCAAATTTCATTTCAAGGTAAAATTTGATTGAACTGGACTAAAATATTATGCTTCAGTTGTAAAAGACATGGGGCAAGAAGACACAGAAAAGGGAACATACTACTTTTCGCAGTACATGATGCGGGACCAAAGAGCATTTTCATTTCCCAGATCCAGATGCGAAACTTTGTCTTGACTGCCTACAAATAAAGCATCTGAATATAGCATCTATGGGATCTTTCCCTTTCCAATCTCCCTTCTGTCCCTGTCCCTCCACTCCGCGTGCCCTAGTTTCCACTGAGGGCAAATATACAGAGCTTCTGTAAAAGGCAGAGGTGCCCTCCAGCAAGTCCCCAAAACTGGACAAATGGAGAACCAGGACTATGGAATTGCACCTGCCCAGTATCATATATGCAGCCAAAGAAGCTTATGCCCATGAATTGAGCTCTCAGGCAGAACTGCAGATACATCATCAATAATACACAGGACTATGTATTAATAATGGAAATCCATATAGCACAATATTTTCTCCATTAAAGAGCACCCTAGTCCTCAAGAGATGCATCAGAAATCTTCCTAAAATTCAGGAGAAATCTGACTACAGGCCAAATAGTCCTCTCAGGGAAGTCAGTGGCAAAAAAGTCTGCTTGACTTTAATGGCACATGACTTTGTGCTTTACACAAAAAAAGGCCACTCATCACATGCATGGACAACAAGTCAAATACATCTGGTTAACAGAATGTGGCTATTTTGGGCTCAGCTTGGTGCTACGGTTATTTTTGTTGCTTATTGTTTATATTTATGTCTATCTTTAAGCACAGGGAGAAAAACAGAAAACAGAAACTAAGTGAGATGTCCATGTTCTAGCAGTTGCGGTGGACAAGGATTTCGCACAAGGTCATTGGCCACTGGAATACGTTTTCTCTGTTCTCAGGTTGTGTATCTCTAAGGTACTCCCATAAATTAACTTTTATTCTTGGGAGAAAAACAAGGACAGAAAAAAAAAACCAACAACAACCACCCTAGAAATAATTTTCATTCTGCAGATTTCAGAAAGTATTTTTTTTCTCACATAAATGTGTTTTTCCTGTAACACCAAATGTTCAAAATATTTTCTTCACAGACTCGCTCTCAACTCCTTTCTGTCCCCTTGCTTCCACCTACCAAGGCATTAATCCCCAAGTGGAAATTTTTTGGTTTACCACTGGGCATAAATTGGGCAAAAAGAAAAAAAAACAACAACAACTATGTTTTGGGTAAATAGGAAAAATAATAGTTAACAAAGGACATTTACGGCTTGGAAAACAAGTCGTTTTTAAGAAAAGCTGTTTCACTCAAAGGTGTTTATCAGCAGTATGGATAGTAAGTCTGGGCGATGGAGTCTGGGCTGGAGAAGGAGACCTGTTTTCTAACTCACATGGCATGGGGCCACTTGCAGGTCTCCAGTTTATTTGTGGAAAATGGAGGGAAACAGTTTCCTGTGTTGTCACATACTCATGCTATAGACGGGAGGTGGGTGCATGGGAGAAAGGAACAGTTTAAATTAAGGGAGAACTTTTCCTGAAGTGTTTATTTTTGAACACTCGCGTGTCACGAAGGCCAGTCTCATGACTTTAAACAAAACCCAGTGCCATTGCTTCCGTGAGGTTAAAATGAAGTGCAGTAGAAGAGCTACAAGCACTTTGCCTGTGACAGAAGGAAGGTCAGGCCTCACTTGGGTCTGAGGCTTGTCTCCATGGAGCGACACCAGCCAGCTGATACTTGACCTTTAGATTCCCCAGAGTTGCCACAATTTTGGGGAAGTGGCATTTGTCAGATGGCCAAAGAGGGTGATGGAAAGGCCAGACTGGTGGCCAGGGGCAGCCACGGGCAGGTTGGAGGAAAGGTGTTTCCTGCTGGGAAATTGGCCTTGCTTTATCCCCGGCTATGGGGTGGGGGCTATGGGTGAGGATGACGCCTGGGGATGGGGCTGAGGGGCAGGTGGAGAAAGAGGGAGGTTGTGAAGGGAAATGTCTGCCGGGAAGGAGAGGTTTGCTGTGGCTGCAGGTGGGAGGGCAAAGGGGGCTGTGGAGCCAGGATGGGCTGGGGGGAAGCTCCGGGGGGGCTGCGCGGGAGCAGACACCAGCCCCGGGGCAAGAGCTGGGGGGCCCGGCCCGGCT
>VYZM01013368.1:0-11324 GCA_013398915.1 Dromas ardeola | reverse complement strand
GGGTGCCCCCCCCCCCCCCCCCCCCCACCTCACAGCTCCATCATTTTCCCTCTCCCTCTCTCCGCCGTGGCGAGGGTGGGTGCTCGGGGCGGTGCGCCGGGCGCATCCCCCTCCACCCCCGCAGGTGGGACAGGAGGGGAGACCCCCCCCTACCTCCGTCAGCTCCTACCTGCTCGGCGGGGCAGGCACNGCTCGGCGGGGCAGGCACCTGGCCCCCCGCCGGTGCCCGCCCAGCGCCTCCCGCGCCCGGGGAGGGATGCGGAGCGGTGCGGTGCGGTGCGGTTGCGGTGCGGGACAAGCCGGGCTCTGCCCGCGGCAGGGTGTTGGCGGCCAGCGGTTTGGGGTGAGACGCGGCAGGTTTGGGTGGTTTGCGGAGAGGTCGCTGCTTGTGCCGCCACCTCCTCCCCCGGTGAAGGGGCGCTCGGGGCTCGCTCGGGACCGGGAGCCCTGGAGACGCTGGGAGCGGGAGAAGGAAATCTCAGCCTTGCCCATAGGTGCTCCCGGCCGTTATCAGGACATGAGGAAACATGTGTCCTCAATTTCCAAGCGATAGAATAAATGTTAAATAACAGAAGTTGACAAGGAATACCAAAAACACGGGATAGTACGTTGCTGAAAAGGAATATCCTTGCTGAAGTTCAGCAGCGTGAGCATGCTATTTCCAGACTGAAATACTTGTAATTTCATTAGACGTTCCCGATGAAATCCAGGAGGCGGAGGGGGGGAAGGAACAAACAATAAGTAATCAAGTGCTGGAAGCTCTTTAGCTGAATTTCTTTCCTGAAGTGTCCCCCTTGGACTGGATATCTGAAGAGCTCACTCTGTGTTTCTATTGGCCCTCTGGGGAGACGTTTAAGGAAAGAAAAAGTTTGCAAAGGTTTCTACAAACCTTTCCTTCCTTCCTTCCGCCAACATTGTTAGGGTCAGACCTTTGGACAGACAGAAACAAAAGACAACCACAATTCAGGGAAAGGATCCGCCAGGAACGGGCAGAGCGAGGGCAGGCACACACGGCGTCTGGGTCCTGGAGCAAGGTCTGAGGGCATCAGGCGACGTGTATGGCAAGTGATGTTGATGGCTTCCAAGACACAACTACATTTTCTAGTTAAAAAAAAAATAATTTGAAATATATTTTAAAAATGGACTACTTTGTGATTTGAGAGGGCAGGTCAAAAAAAAGACTGACGGCATCACATGCAGTAAAACCTGACAATTTTCCCCTACAGAACCACACTGTAGGACGCTGAGCATCTCACCAGAGCTTCTGTGCTCAGTCTGCTCAGTGATGATTTTGTTTTCATGAGCATTTTTAGCAGGTGACACAGAGATACAAGCATTATGCTACTACATTTTTCTGAACTCCTTTTCCATGTACATTGCAATTTCCATTTTATGGACATGTGACCTCTCCCAAAAGTGATGACTAGAGCTGGCTAGGAATTTTCTGAGGAAATGCCTTTTTTTTTTTTTTTTTTACTGGAAAATGCTGACCCATCAAAACTTTTCACAAAAATAATTCCTTTTAAACATAAACTTTCTTTGGCTTGGTTCCCCCAAATCAAATAGAAGAGAAATTTGCATCAGGAGACATTCACAATAGCAGTGCACAACCTGCTGTTGAGAAACCCCCACCTATGACAGAAACTCATCAACTCATGGGCTAGTTTGAAAAAAAAGCTGAGTAAACACTCCCCAACTGCATTCCATGGGCCAAAGACACAGAAACTGGTCTACAGCCCAGTTCATAAGAAGCTAAGGTCACGCTTACTCTCTTAATATTTGGGATGCTTTTCTTGGATGAGAGAAAGTCCGTGTTCTCCCTGACTGTAGGCTCTTAGCGCTGGTCTGTAGTTTCCCAAGCTCAATGAATATTTAATCTATCTAATATTCCAACAGGAGAGATTGAGAGACAGCCTCAGTACTGTCCTTTCAGTAGGCTGACTATTAGGGTTGTGCTCTAACCAATGGGCCCTCCTGTTTAGGAGTGGATGGTTCATCTTGATGTGGAGGAAAATTAGATTTCCAAAACTTCAGAATTTTTCACAGAGTAGAACTTGTTTTCTGGCCAGCTTTCATAGTGACAGTTTCTTGGCAACCCTCTCTTTCTTAACTTTCCTCCCCCACCCGCCTTAATATTAATCAAACCTATTGTTTGCCTTATGGGCAAGAGAGAGGACTCTTACCACGCGCTGCCATTGTGCTTGCTTTGCTTTTAAAAATATATGAGCTTCAACAATAGCGTCTGGATTTTTACAATGTAGGCAAGGGAAAGTTGTGCCATTCCTCTCTGAAAATATATTGATTGCTTTCTAAACATACATGGTATCTTTGTACAGGATGTTGAATTCTTTTTACTGGGATGGTTTTTAGAAAGATATTTATTATTTTTATCTAGATGAAAACAAGCTAAGTGGTGAAAACAGAATTTTAAGATAGGAAAAAAGGAATTATTTTGCTAATGCATGTCCATAGTCCATACTTTTTTGATTACACTTCTGTCAAAGCTGATTTTAAATGTACCTAATGATGAGTGTTATTTCTTCTGTGAATGGATCTTTTAGGGTTGGAATCCCATGTCCTAAGTTCTGTGCGAAGACAAAGCCCTGTGTTGCCGAGTTTGCTGACTAATACATGTTGGGTTATATTAATGGGGAAAGAAAATGGAGGGTGAAGAAAACACCAAGAAATTTTCATGTCAACAAGCTGTCCACATTATCAGTTTCTGAGTTTCTTTTTAATATATAAAAGATAAGACGGTGATTGGTGAAAGATAAATGTGCAAGGTTCCTATAGACTACTTGCCTAGTCATTATCAATATTCTGTAAGTCTCTGTCACTTGCACAAAGAAATTAATCTGTAGCTAATAACTTTATCGGGGAATTTTCTTCCTTGTTCAGATATTCTTATTATTCGGTATTCTTAGACAGTATCTCCTTAATAATGTTAATCTAGTAAAACTAAAAATAACTTTTTAATCAAAGCAAAAAGTAGACTGGTATATTGTAAAAGAGTGAATGTTAAAGATTTATTTAAATTAAATATATATTGTTCTGTGAAAAGACTGTTAGCCAAGTGTGTTTATTCAAATTTCACAGCACTTTCTGTAGTTTGGATGATCTGAAGCAGTTGTTAATGAAGATGTGGGACTTGCACTTAGTTTCTATAAATAACTATTGCTTAGAAAAAAAAATAAAATAAAATCCTGTAGCCATAATCGATGTATGAATGTTGTGTATTCTTGTGGTCTGCATAGCAAAGTATGTTTTAAAAATTTAACGTGATTTATACTTCCCCATCCCAGCTGTAGATAATCATTATGCTATATACTGTCAACAAAGCGAAATGATACTCTGCCAGTTGGAAGACTGTATTCCTTCTGTTTAATGGAATCCTTTTGGTGCTCAGTGCCAGGGGCTGCTTGTTTTGCTCTCACATGTAATACAGCACTTACCCTGCTTAACAGATTTTCTGTTTCTATTAATGCCATTTTCATAAGCAACATAGCAGGAGAATATAGAGTTGAAAGACATGAGATTAAAATGTTGCATAAAACTCTGGAAAATTGTGCACTGAAGTCAAGGAAAGGAAAGCCTCTTATTGGAGGAGCTCATCTGTCATTATTGTAATACTTCAACTGAGGCCAGGGTTGGAAGGGAAATGTGCAGTCTCCCTCGGAGAACATAATATCTCCCCTTTGGATCTTTACGCTGAACATTAGTTTGCCACTTAAGCATTTCAAGCTTTTCCAAGGAGATTTGAAAGCAGGATAACTGGGCCTCTTGATGGGTAAAAACTTTATGTGGAGAGGAGACGGTTGCCCTGAACATTGTGCAGTTACTTGTACTGGATGAGTGTTGGAATGTCACTCTCTCCCCATCAGTGTTGAGGTGGAGGGTTGAAGGGCAGAGGTTACAAGGCAGCAGGGAGGTGAGAAAGGATTGATCATGGGAGGTGGGAAAGGACTGATCTCCATGCTTCGTTGGGAAGCATGACTGGTAGGAGAATTGGCATGATGCGAGCAATGTTTGCAGTGGGGAAGTATGGCAACGACAAAGAAGTAGGAAGGGGTGAGGACACCCTCGCTCTTACCCCATCTGTTTTCTATAGGTTTTTTTGGCAGTGCCCTTAAAGGACAATAGAGCTGTTCCCGAATGTGGTGAGTACCTACACGTAAAGCAGCACTGCGGCAAAGCAGAGCTGGGAACACGCTCCAGATTAGTCAGATGTGTTGGCAAAATCTAGCTGCAGGAGTTTTCAATGGCTTGTGGGCCTCCACCCATGTTCTGTCTGATGAGCCTGGCCATGCCTGGCAGTTCTCGGTGCTGCTGGCCCAGCTGGGGGCTGGCTGCTCCCTCCGTCTCCCCTCAGCTCCAGCTCTTCCTATGACTCCTGGCCTTGGCTGGCAGCACTGGTTTTATGTATACAACATGCAGCAAGGCTCTCATCACTCCTCACAGGGGCTGTTTTGCTGCCCTCAGCAGTCCATCACTCTTTGTTTTGCCCAAATCCCTGCCCTGCTTGACTGTGCTTTTCTCCTTACCCTGCACTCCGTGCCCGGATGTCCTCAGCGGCAGCCGAGACCTCATCAAGACAGAAGCCCACAACGTGCTGGGTGCCTCAGAGGAGACACCAAACACTTGTAAAGATTGTGGAATGCAATGTGAAATGGTGGGGATTTAATTCTTGTGCAAAATGCGTAAGAAGACAAATCTTACAAGGGAAAATCTTCTCAGTAATTTAGCCAGAGGTTAGATACAGCAAGTCAGAGTATAAACTGCAGAACATTTGTTTCTGCCAATGGGTCCCAGCATCCTGCTGACCAGATAACCTTTTCTTGGAAGAAAAAGAGCTGTCCTTTTGCCTCTGCCATCCAATTTTAGAAATACTATCAGTTGTTAGCGTTATCCTTAGCTTCTTGAGGTTTCTTGCTGACTATACGAGAGGGTTACAAAGGCAGGACATAAACATGAAGTTGGGTTCCAAGTAACATGTCAAGCTCTGCAGCTGCTAATAAGGGGTATGCGTGCATGGGGGTGGGTGCGTGAGTGGTAATATGCAATGTAAAGCCAAAAAGAAATATCTTTTTGCATTTCCTGAATCTGCTCAACAGCTAGACTGAAAGCCAATGCAAAAATAAGGAAAAAATTATCTCTATATTACATATCTGTATTTCAAACTACTTTCTAAAAATTGTAGATTTTTTTTTCCATAGTGTCTCTTTTGCCAAGAAAATAAAATTCAGAAGTTAAAATAATCACATCATCCTCCAGATACCTTTTTGAGAAACTGTTTAATTGTGAAAAGCTAGAGATGCCTCCTTGGACAGCTGGTTTTATTTTGGTGACTTTCCATCTATACAGCTGACTGCAGTTTTTATGGGTATGGTTGGTAAACTTCTTTCACGCCAAATTACTGTCTTACATAAAAAAACACATTAAACTTAATCTGGCATCTAAATCTATTCAATCTACAAAGTTCTTTTCTTGGGCACATTTCAGAGTTGTTTCAGTTTCTCATTATGTTGGTCTTTCTTTCTTCCTTTTTTTTTTTTTTTTTTTATTTTTCCAAATGAGAAGTCATTTGGAAAAGGTGTTCACTTTTTTGCATTCTAGCCAGGAATCTGGACATTTCTGATACTGAAACAGGCATAAGGAGAAGTCAAAGTAAATGAAAGTAAGTTAAAAGTAAGTTGAAAGTGCTGAGCATTAATTCTTTTTATCAAAGTGACTCTGTTAGGACTTGCTTTAAGAGAGAAAACTGCATTGAATGTATTTGTTTGAAAAGTGCTTCCTAACTGTTCTCATAGATAACAATACTTTGATGACTCTATTAATGATTTTAGTATCAACATTCACCTTTAACATCTTTTCTTTTATTACTGTGACCATACTGTTAACTAAAGTATGTGGTGTCTGAAACCATTTAGTAACATCTACTTTCACCATCTGGTCAAGTTTTGGTGGGTTTTTTTGTTTTTTTTTTTCTTAATGAAGCCAGTATATTTACGCTGTCATATTGGGGCCTGCACCAATATGCGGTTTACCCTTGATGTTTTATATCCTTTGAAAAGCATTGTCTTGGAAATACATCATTGAATTTAATTAAAAGTATCCCTTGAACCATGTTTAATTGACAAGTTAAACACCTCACTGCATTTGCATAATGTTTTTCAATGCCAGTATGCTGAGAAATGTTGCTTTGTTTCAAACCCTACTCATTTATTTTTCTTCTTACACAAGCTTTAGCAAATGCAATTTTATGCATATAATTTAGTATACTTTATTTTCTTCTTTTCATATTAAATTATCACTATTTATACTGAGATAATAATTCAGCTTTGATATCTATTATAAAAAGTGTTTTCTGACACTGTGATAACCCATGGCTTTGCAGATTTTTGCTTTGTACATTTTATTGAGATCTAACATTTGCTTGTTTCTTTTTTTTCTATTCAGATACATACTTATGAATATCTTCGCTTGGGTGTTACCATGCGATTTTTATTGAGTATGATGTTCCCTGATAAAATGTTTGCTACATTTATTGTATTGAACTGTGCTTTCCTACATTTATTTCAGACATGTTTAGGGTTGAGCTTTTTTTCTTTTCTTTTTTTTTTCCCCCTGAGTTTCAAGTCACATGAAATTCAGCTCTCATATTTTATTTTTTTTTCTAGCTCATTGGGGAAATCCAGTTTACTTTGGCTTGCAGTGATGATTGTTTGCAAAATTAAGTTAATAGCTAATCTCATTTTGACATTCTGACCTGGTTATCACTTATAACACAAATAATTCAATCTCTAATTAGTCCATCTGTTAACTGCTCAAGGTCAAGTGACTTCATTTCATTAAAAACACAATGCAAAACATTAAACAAAGAACTAAAATGCTAATTGATACTAAAGGGGCTATGCCTCTTCTGTATTTCTGAAATAAGAGAATCACTTTATATGACCGTTTTCCTTTACTGGAATATATTTTGAATCTTCACTTCTCTCAGCTTCCTGCACAGTATGTGGACAATTTCCCTCTTTCAATTTTTCTCCCCAGTGCCATCTTATTTTGCATTTCATTGCACCATTTGGAAGGACTGATGTTGATTCCTGCAGTTCTCTGACAATATCTTCCAGCCTAAGGAATTTAGATATCTTCATTTTCTTGATTTCCGTCCCCCCCCAAAGATTTAGTTTATCTCTGACATCTAACAAACATAATGAACAATGGTGCTGTTATGTGACTGTCCATATTTTTTTCAAAATGGAAAATTATAAAAGATCTTTTTTCCATCCACGGTATGAATACTTGTGTCTAACTTACATACATCAGTAACTATGATAATAGAAAAAAAAATTCATTACTCCAAACAATATAAAGCTTAACACAACAAAGCAAATAACTACTTAGAAAAATGCTGAAGTTCTGCAGGTGTAAACAAAATAACGAAATAAAACTCCCTGCCAAAACATCCAGATTTCATTAAGAATCTCATTTTAAATATAAACCTTTAATTTAAAGGTATTCCTCTTCTCATTTGAAAATTTCTTGTTGAGTTTTGGTGTGTTTGTTCTGTATAATAAAGTGGCACACAAAATTTGAAAGAAGCGAAATGAATGAGGCATCTCACATTATCACAAGACTTCATGATATGCTTCTTTAAGAAAGCACTAATTGTTGCATAGACTAGAGTGAAACTTGGAAACCCTGGAAGACGACATGCCGAATGTGTCATAACTCCTGTTTAATAAAAGCTTTGTAGAGTCTATGACAAGTCCATAAAAGTGGAGATTTTTCTCAGGGAGGCAGCCAGTATGCTCCAGTTGTACTCTGTAAGGCTGTAATTCCTAAGCCTAAATATACATCTGCATTAGAAAAAGCTGGACTGGCAGAGGAAGAAGAAAAAGATTACCAATGAGACAGATAAAGCCAGAAAAGTTTCATTGTAAAATTTTGCTGTAGACAATAAAAGTAGGTTTTTGATCTCATTATAATGGGCAAAGGTGATCCTTAGGCCTGTTGATGTCCTGTATGTTATTTTGGTTACCACAACAATGGTATCATATTGGCTATATTTGTTTTTTACTACTAAACAGCCAATGCAAAACCAAATCCTTTTTGTAGTCCGACTAAGACCTGAGAGTCTGAAACTTGACTTGCTTAGGTATTTGAACTCTAAATGTCCTGAAACTAGATTTATACTGACTTTCTTGACTCTCATATAGCTCAGTATTAGATCTATTGTTTTCTGCAAGGTCTGAATTGTTAATTGAGATATAGAACAAAATTAGATAGTTTCAGGACTAAATGGTGTGCTGGTATGGGAGCCCAAAGGCCTTTTTGGTGTGGGACAGAGGGACAAAAGAGAAAAAGGAAGTTACTTTGCTGCCATTTTCCCATTAGTCCAATGGTTAGAAAATATCTGAAGAGTGGGAGAGATCAAAATACAAACATCTTTGCTGATTAAAACTTGTTTCTCTCGTAAAACAAGAAAGTGTCTTAATTTCTATGATACTGAATATTATAGCATCTATTACTCTCAGTACTTGCTGTTTTACTGGTTCTATTTTGTATAAATATAAGTAAGATTGCAGATAAGTAGGTTCTAGAATACAGGTGCTGCAACCTCCTAGTGAGTTTTCTCGCCAAAATGCTGCAGAATAATTTTCTTTATCTTTGATGATTGATTTGGTGTGGACTGGTACTACTCCAAGAAAAGGTATTGCTGGAAGTCTTTTCCTCCAGATGCTCTATAGTTTGAGCAGTCTCAGTTAATGCTTCATATCTGAGAAGATTATACAGAAATCTCATATGAAAAAGGTCATAAGGGAACTCAAAGTTGGGTTCTTGTAGTTCCCAGGTAAATGTCTTTCACTGTGAGGAACATTTTTTCTTCAGTAAATATTTCAAGCATTTTATGGAAATGGAAGAGCTCCAGTAGGGAGACTGTGGAAATCCCAAATGAGATTCTGGAGTCCTTGTCCAGTGCTGCATCCTACTAGAGCAAATGTGGTAGTTCCCATTTCCTTGGGTGCTGGCTGAGCTCTTCTTTTTTTCTGTTCAACCAAGGTTGCTATCATGTTAAGAAATAGAAAGAGGCACAACTTTCACCTTTTTGAGGAACTTTTTTAAGTTGACCGAAGGAATATTTTTAGTTAGCTGTTGCTTCTGTTGAAGAAAAAAAATGTTGATTCATATTTGACTGGATTCTTTTGTGTTTGAATCAGCTGCTACTATTTTCAAATTTAAGTGGAATATCAGACTTCCTTAGTAATATGATATTCAACTACAAGAAACATTAGAGTACACGGCCCGCAAAATAACCAAAAGTCCTGATTAATCAAAGTTTGGGAAACTGAAATGAATGGCAATCACAAATTAAGAACATCAGTTAGAGCATATTGTATGATAACCTTTAATGTAGAACATTTCTAGGGCACTAACCGATTTAAGATTTTTATAATAGAAGCACTTAATTTGAAGTAAAAGCTCAATTCTTTTCATTTATTTTGTTGTTAGAGTTGTAAATGTAATGCTTTGCATTATTCTGGTGGTTCTAACAGTCACACCACAGATGCATTTGGCCCTTTGCCTTTTGGATTATAGGCAAGTCGTAGAATGTTGTTGTTTGAAAGCTAAAGTAAATCAGGCTGTTATGAATTACTAAATGCAAGATCCAACCCATAATCCTCTTTGGACAACTGCTAGGAAAAGAAGAAAAAAAAAAAAACAGAACTGTGAACCATGTTTTTCAAGCAGAACAGAATTTCTTGATTTTTTAAATCATATTCTTGCATGCTAACTGTTATCATTGGGAATTAAGATAATGACACATCATTAAATGGGAAATGTTATCATCAGGAACTGAAAGAAAATACTTTGATATTTCTGTACAGATTCTTACCTCCATTTGACATAAAAGTCTTGGCTGAGACAACTTAGAACTAACAAATATGTCTTGTTAAGATAATAGATTGAGAAAATTACCACAAAAGCTTTATAGAAGACTTGTTTTTCTGTGGTTGTCTTAAAGAGCAGATGCAATCCATTTTGCAGCACTTCGGCTCTATCACAGGTATGGCAAAAATAAAGCAGCTTCCGTGTAGACACAATGGCTTCCAGGAACTGAGTGCCGATACTTAAGGCAAGAGTATCCTCACAGCATTTCACTAAACATAATGGTTCATTCTGGGTGCATAGGAACTGCGCTAGCACAGGGGCTGAAAATGCTTGAGAGCGCTGATATGAGTCCCTAACACAGCACCAAAAGTATTAACATTCGATCTTTTCATCAAAAGCTTCTTCATATAATAATAACATGGATTTGGAGGTAAATAAATTCTTTTTTTTTCAGAAAATGGTTGTAGCTGGAATTAAAATTGTGAACTATTAGGTGGAGGGGAATAACAGAGTTCACCTTCAGCAGTTCAAAAAAGAAGGAGAGTAGGATGGGGTGAAGATTATTTTATAGGAACATCGCAGCAGAGATATTCTACTCCTTTGATTTTCCTTTTTTTAAAGGCTGAAGCTTGATGAAATCTAATTTAAATGCCTTTGGTGTATTTTTAGGTGTCTTAAGGATAACTCACCACTGAGAGGTGTGATTTAGCTGAATCCGGTGAAAATGTGAGCTCACTTAATGATCAGGATGGAAATTCTGCAAAGGGAACACCCTTTAGCCCTCTTTGGCTTTACAATATGTGGAGCTGGCAGTAACTCCTTCGGAGCCACAGCTATTGCAATTTACAGAGTTATTCTGAGCTTCTGCACAGAATGCACCAAGCAAAAATCTACTGGCCTAAGCACACTCTCCACTTGCACGAGGAATTATCTATTCAGGATAACCAAGCACTAGGCTGAGGCTTCATATATTTGAAAGACTGGCAAAATTTGATAAATTGATGCTGACCATTCGTGTTCTATCATTGTTTCAGATCCTGTAGAGAAAAATGAAAGGACAGCTGTGAAAACAGTTATATGGGAAGAAGTTATGAAAAATATTATTACCTACTTTGTAAATTAAGGAGGAATTAATTCACCTAAATTTACCTGGATTAGTCATCTAATCCAAACAGACCATCTGGGATCATTGAGTGAAATAGGTGAAATAGATCCAAAGGGCAATTTGTCCTCCCTGTGTTACTCATCTGTCAGAATTGGCAGAATTGCTCTCCAGAGGTACTCATCTGCCTTCACCTACGATGGAGCAGCCTACACTGGCAGACTCATTTCTATGGAAAAAAAAATTAAAAATACATACATATTGTGAAAACTGTGGCTTTTTCTTGTAAAAAGCACAACTGGAGCGCGGTGATTGACAGCTACCAACT
>VYZM01013367.1:90933-104520 GCA_013398915.1 Dromas ardeola | reverse complement strand
GCCCGGCTGAGGCCTGCCCCGGCGCACCGCGGCCGCCCCCCCGGGGACATCCCTCCCCGCCGGGCACAGGCAGCGGTGGCAAAGGTGGAGGAGACGGAGGGGTTCGTGTGGGGACTCCGCCGTACCCACCGCCCCGCCATTCCCGGGATAAGGCAGTGTAGTCGCCCGTGTCACCATCACCCAGGGACAGTACTTTATTTTTTAATTTTACGTTGCGTTAGTATAGGCAATGGGCATTCTGTCGTGGTATTTCCGTGCTTTACAGTGCTTCGCACTGCAGCGTTGTTACCTTTTTGCCCGACTGTATGCATCACCTGCATTTAGCGTGATCACGCGTTGCCAAAGTGTCACTTTGTGGAAAACCACCCCACAACCTGTTAGTTAGTAATAATGTCAAATGGCTGGCATTAAGGTGTGGCCGGAGACGTTTTTACCGTGGTAAGTTTCAGCCAAAATAGATCCGTAATTGCTTGAAATTCAGAAAACAGATTTTTGAAAGTTAGCATCTCCAACCAATTAACAAGAGTGTACTTAGTAGTAAATAACATACGGAAAGCAGGTATTTACTGTTTGGTGTTTAATAGCTTCAAATTGTTCTCTCTTGCACACTATGACATTTTACAGGAAATTGTGGGAATAAGTATGTTTGGTCAGGACTGTTCCCCATAAAAAGTGAGATGGGTCTATTCATATTAAAATTTAAGATTACTGCTACAATTTAGTATCTTCACTTGAGTCAGCCTGTCTGGGTTTATTCATCTGTTGCATGCACACATATGTGAAAATACATATGTGTATTTCTGCCATGGAGACATGTTTAAGCATAGTTAGAGCAGGCTTATAGAAGTTACCTGCTTTTTATCATATTACTTGTTTTAATTTCTTTAGCAAGACTGTTTTGAATTTGAAATACATAGCAATCTCACCTGTGAGTCTTTACAGTTTAAGGTAATCACCTTAAAAGTAAGAAATTACATTAAGAAAATGTTTCTTGCATTGAGAAAATCAGCAAAATTGCATTTTGATTTAAAAGTATTGAAATAAAAAACTTGTAAAATAACGGAATCCACACTCTAATTATCTCCTTTTTTTTCTTTCCCTTCTCTTTCCAGATGTGAGTGAGGTCAGTATAACTATTTTTTTATCAAATATGTAACACTCGTCTTCAATTAATAGACTAGACTTCTTTTTCGTGGCAGTGTTATTTACTAACGTAATTCCCAAGATGGTCCTGGAAAGATACCAATTAAATCCTGAAGGGCCTGCCTGGAAATGTACCCACCCCAATTTCTCAAGTGGGACGGCCCTTTTAAGAGACTGCCTTCATAGGTGTAAAGACCATGAGGAGAAAGTAACGGAGCAGTGGTGTTTGGACATTATACCTGGCAGTTTGCGTTGGAGCTGACTGCACTTTGTAGCCAGTCTTCCAGTCCAAATTTCATTGCACGGAAGGATTATGAAGGAACTCGGGTGTGACTTTTTGTATGCCAGTTTTGTAGGCTGTAGTAGGTATGAAATTGTGGGTGTTCAACAGAATGATCTAATGTAGTTACATGTATCTTTGCTATATAATGAACTCCTAGCCTTCATAGTAATTTAAAACCGTAGGGCATATTTAAATATACTGTACTGAGAAAAATTATAGATATGTAAGATGAGTCTAAGTTTGTACATTATTTTAGTTTAAAATATTGGGAGAAATTGTATCTTTTTCTTAATTATCGTCTTCATTTTTTCCAGACACCTGCAGGGCGGAAGGTAAGCGTTTTTATTTTTCTTGTGTGGAAGTGGAGATGATGTCAGATATTCTTGGGCAAATTAATATTTTGTTGAATATTGGATGAAAGGAAAACCGACTACATTAATTATTTCCAGTGTTCCCTGAAAATAGCAGTAGCACTGAGATGAATAGGAAGTAAAAAGGAGGGAGCAACGGGTGCAACATTTTAACAGCAGGCTGAATTCAAATACTGGATTTAAGCTGCTTTACTCAAGAGCAGAACTAAGCCTACCAAGAATTAAACTGCATCAAAGTAGCATTCTTGTTCAACCAGAGTTACTTTGGAAAGATTTAAGTGAATTGAACAGTACAGCAATGTCCGTACAAGTCTAAAAGGCTAAATGGATTCTGTTTTATTTCTAAAAGTCACTACTGTTAAATTAGAGCCAGTTATTCATTAGAGACTAAAACTAACTTTGCAAGTACTTCTGTGGACTGTGCAGTGGTATTTTTAACTGATGTGGTAATGACAGTGACTAATCTATTTCCAGTAGCTTATTGTGGAAAAAGAGTATGCTGTGTCTGGAAAATAGCTATTGGACCTGTGTGTGCAGCTTACTTTCCCTTTTTCATTTTCACTTTTTCACTAATTATTTTTAACGTGTCTGTTTCCCTGTATTGTCCCGGAAAATTTCCACGGTAACTCATTAAGTTTTATTTTCTTCCAACAGGGCCCTAGAGGAGACAAAGGGCCACAGGGAGAAAGGGTAAGGGATTAGATTGATGTTCATTTGTTTGCGATCTTCGAACAACAGTTGTTGGAAGACCATTGGGAAAAAATAAGTTTAGGCATTGATGTGAGATTAAATGAATGTACCTGTAGAAGCTTGCGTGTACAATTTCATTAAAAAGAAACCAAGTTATCTATGTACCAAATTCTGCCCCAGCAATACCTCACCAACCTAATTATGGTTATTGTGCCTGAGCAGATGTGGTTGAGTTCAGACGGCAGCCTAGCACTCCAAGTGATGGCTTGAAAAACTTTTTTTCCAACTGCCCAGAGTGGAATTAGTGCATGCAAATGCAGAAGGAAACGTTGGCACGTAAAGATGTAGTCTTTGAACAACATGGTATATGGATAAGCTCTCTACATCAAACCCGAATAGACAAAGCTAGCTTTGAGGATTGTTCGTTATCTGTGCCTCCAAAGATGGCTTGAAAAAGCTCTCTTCTTGGCAGCTAGGCATGTGTCATCTACCTTCTATTAGTCAAAGTGGATATTTCACTGTTAAAGGCTACTGTAAAAGTAGCTGTAAATAAGGAAGGTCAAATAATTTAATTGTAATGTTCATTCATATTGCTGATACCTGCTTTTCTGATTTGCTTCTGCACCGTTGCTGCTTTTTGTAAAGTGGAATTTTGAAATTCTTACATTCTTATCTGGGCAGTGTGTAGTTATCATGTATGGTTTTTGTATCTTCTGAAAATGTAGATGCCATAGTACTGATAGGTAGCTCTTGAAGATTTTAGATCATAATATGCTGACAAATATAAGGGAAACTATTAGGAAGAGTATATCTGTGTGGTCAACTGTATATTTACTTTAGGTTACCACTGGCTAAATTTGTTTTATGAATTGAGATGCGTGCGTTGTCCTGAAGGCAGCAAGCCTAATCCTGCAACTTTAGAAATCCGTAAGACTTTTATTATGGATTTCATCTGGCACTGAACCGAGTCCAAAACACAGACCAAATGAAATACCACACCTCAGTTGCCACGCTGGCAAAACTTGACCAGCTTTGTGCATTGAGGATGAAAGAATATATGGGCAAATCTTGCTGGGCTGAATACATGTAATGTCAAGCTGTTGTAAAAAGTTACGACAGTGGTAGCAGAGTGACAGTATCAAAAATCCGTAGAAAAGCACTGTTTTATTATCGAATTTGCAAACGTACCAGCAAATAGTCTGGGCTGATTAAAAACTGGGCTTTGACTTACTCTGGATCTATGTTTGTTTGTACCGGTAGAGCTGATCGTTGCCAGTCCTCAGTTGGTCAAATTTTAGGCTCTCCCTGACAAAGCCTGACAGGTTGTGTGGGACCACATGGGTCACTTGAGGTCCGTGGGTCCAAAATTTGGTTGCTTAAAATGAAATTTCCCAATTTGGAGACTATACTTTGGTAGCAGAGATGCATTATTGCCCCCATAAATCTTCTCAAATGTGAAACTGCAGTAAATATCTGATACAAGATGTCGCAAGGCAATGTAAATTCATGCTATGCTTATTTTCTAAAGTTAGCTGTTTATTGGAACTGCATATATAGCACTGCTCTAGGGTGTGCTGCAGGTGCCTGGTTGTTAATGAATTTATCACTTCAGAGATTTCTTTAGCCACTTCTAATGTTCACTTTATAATCCTCTTTTTGACTCTAGGGTCCACCAGGTCCACCAGGCAGAGATGGTGAAGATGGTCTACCAGGTCCTCCAGGCCCCCCTGGTCCTCCAGGTCTTGGCGGAGTAAGGCATCCAAACTTTCTATTACTGAAACTGATAATCTGTGCTTTGTGACTAAGACTAAATGCATATCTACTGGAAAACACTGATGATGTATGGGAGAGCAGAGGAAAAATTCTCTTGTGATCGGCAACAAATTGATGGTCCCAGTTCAAATGAAACTCTCTTTGGGATGTGTATTTTCTTTGGCAAGTTTGGATTCTGTATTCGACAGGGACTTATGCACAGGAGCAAATCAGCCCTGTTAATTAGCATTAAATTTATACAGCCACAACGTGTATGGATTAGGAATCAACTAAATTAAACTTGTGCTGTTAAGCAGATGGGGAAAAGAAATGGCAGTTTGCGGTTGGGTTCAAGAAACAGCCACAGTATTGGAATAAGGTGAAGAAGACTACCCTTCAACTAAAAGGCCATGTTAAAAGTCCTTTAGAATTTTAGAATATTTCCTTCTGAGTTTTTGATTTCTATCTATATTTCTTTGAAGAATGTAAGTGTAGTGTCTCATACACACTTTCTGCAGAAGTGTCCATCATGCATTCTCTGCAGAATGCTGGCTTTAACTCTTTGCTTGACATCAGCTTGCACAGGGAGCATGAAGACATAGACAGCGTCATATTGATCAAGTTTAGTAAATTCTCCTGCATGGAAGAATGCTCTTTTGCCTTCAATATAAATAGCAATAATTTATTTTCCTATTAGCAAACCCCAAACTGTTTTCATTAATTTCTATTATTTCTATTATGCTTAATAAAACAAAACAAGCAAGAAAAGGATTTTCAATTGTGTTATATAGAACTCCTTTCCATTTTAGTGAAGAGGGAAAATGTACTATACAAAACTAGATGTATACTTGCCTACAAAACTTATATTGATAAAAGACTAAAAATCCAGTGCATTGTTTCTGAGGCTGCATGCTCCTCAGATCTTTTGAAGCTGAAGGGGCACCCCCGATCTGATAGTCAGTCAGGGCTGGTATGTGAATTTTACTTACGCAATGCGGAGAAAAAATATGCGTAACTTCCCTCATTGGAAATTAGGCAGAACAATTTGAGGGTTTCAAGAAAATTTTCAATTTTGAATGAGCACTGAGTTTACATTTTTAATTTTCAGTTCACACTATTGCAATGCCTCTCTGACACTACTGCCTAGATATTTGAGGCCATTGTGTGAAAAGGCCTTCCCAGTAAAATCAAGTCTTTCTGGAAACAAGTGAATAGGAATGTTTTTATAATAGGGCCATGTTTACTGAGCTTTAGATATGCTGCCGTATAGCAAGTCACGTGACAGTTTGATGTATAATGATAATTATCAATACTTTTTAAAGTAAAATTTTTAGTATTTTAATTTCAAACTTTTTGTCACCTGCAGAACTTCGCTGCTCAATATGATCCATCTAAAGCAGCCGATTTTGGCCCAGGACCTATGGTAGGTATATGATTTAGCACTTGATAACTTGTGTAGGTAACGTTGTTAGTATTGTCCTTTGAGTCTAATTCAGCTGTATTAATTCAAAGCATAGTTCTAAAATTAGTGTTTTGATCATGTATTGATTCAGACTGTAAATTGATGCTTTATTGTAGGACAGTGGAAGGTGTTTGAAATACAGTCTTAGGACTTGAAACACGGTTTTGGGACTGTATATTTAACTTGAATATAGCACTACTAGGTCTTGTGCTTTAATTCTCTCTGTTGACCACACTTTGATGAATCAGTGAATCTCATAATCTGCTGTCAGATAACACATGTACTTTGACATAGCATTACTTTACCCATATTGAGACAATGTTTTTTTAGGAATGAGATTGATTTTTGAAGCTGCTATCTAAAGCAGGTCTAGAAAGTAACTCAGTATCTCAGCTCCAGTTGGTGACCATTATTCTCCCATGGCTGTACAATCCTTTTGATGTCCTTGGGTTGCACAGGTTTGGTAGGAAATTGGCCACCACACTTGGTTCTCAACAGCTGAATTGCTACTACAAGGCTATTCTGAGGAGGAATCTTTGTTGGTTAGTGTATACTGTGTCCAAATGGACATTTAAGGAGTCTATTGCCTGTTCGCATGAATTTCTAACCCTTTCTGGTGTTAGCAGATACTTTCAGTGCACATAGAGAGCAGAATATGGTTACATTCACTACACACACAGACATCACAGGCAATGCATCTGATGGGTGAGCAGCAGGATGAAGGCTGCCCAGGATTATTCTGGGTCGAGTGCTTGTTTCCGTTCCTGAAAATAGTGTAATATTAAATGAACTTCTGAAAATATTTTGGCATCCATTTAGATACTAAGTATAGGAACACAGGAATGTCTTTAATCAAATTCTGCCCTCAGTGTCAAACAATAAATCAGAAAATGTAGATGAGGATCTATTGGGGGTGTCACAATTTCTGAGTTCCAATTTTTGAGTCAGTTAGGGTTTGTCTGACAGCAACAGCAGTAGAATCTACCTACTGTAAGGAATTTTTAATTTTTATAAAGAAAATGGGAGAAACTGGGAAGATACAAAAGGAGGGAAAAACAATCATGGAATATAATTTGTGAAGAGATTCACAGAGTTTATGTAGCATATATGATACCGACTGTCCAGAAACAGTTATTTTTCCTAGAATTACTGTATATTTTTATAGCCGCAAGATTGCTTTAGCTTCCATAATTAAATGCCTGTATTTAATATGCATTTATTCCCCTCAATAAAAAGTATTCAGTCTTATGGGAAAGCTACATAAGCCATTGAAAAGCTGGTCATGATTTTAATCTTGTAATGAGAAAATCTAGAAAAGCTCCCAAGAAGTTTTAAAATCAATTAAAAACATAATAATTTCTGTTCAGAGATCTCAAAGAACTTCCATTGGACAATAGGAGCCTAAATAAAATTTTAGTTCAAAGTTGTTTGCTTGCTTAGTAAAGCTTAAGACAACTGTTAAGAAAGTGCAGTAAGGAAATTTCCTTTTTAAAAGTTATTTTTGACTGTTTTTTTCAAGTTGTATGTAAATTCTAAATTCAGTCAAGGAGAGTATGTTAGTGACTTACTTCGGAGATGATATGAACAGCATGAAAACCAGAAAGCAATGAAATACTTAAATAGAACTTGATCATTATTAGAAATAGATGTATACACAATATGTATGAGTGGTTTGATTTCTTCCCAAAATTATGTGTGAACCTCACAGTTGATGGTAATACTGCCATTTAGATACCTTAATTTTCCCTTTTACCTTCTACCATTTTAATGATCTTTTTCTCCAATATCGCTTCTTGAAAATCATGATAAAATTGACGGCCCAAAAATCCAACCTTTCTTAACATGTTGTGATGATCCTGGTCTTTAAACTCTGGAAGCTGATGCACATGAAGGGAGAGGGTACGTAGAAGAATGAACTGGTGAACTGGCTAACAAGCCAGAATAGATTAAGAAGCCTAGTCACAAGGTTCCCAGCCATAATGGTACATTTCTAATCACCTCACTGGATTCTGCGCTGGTTCATTGCCATTAGAAGATCTGTTTGCACTTGGACTGCCTGCGCAAATTCATGCAGATCTCTCAACTTTCTCTAACTTGATTTGGACATTGCACACTGAAAACTGATGCTTACCAATATTTTAGGAATACCAGGAACTGGTGTTACATATGAGTTTAGCTAAAGGTGATATTTTTAAAAAGATTTTGTAATTTTTCTCCCCTAGGGTTTAATGGGACCTAGAGGCCCACCCGGAGCATCTGGACCCCCTGTAAGTACAGTCGCATCTCTCCTACAGACTAACATTAACATACCTGTAAAATAACAAAATAGCTTGTTCAAACACTAACAAAATCTCCCTCCTCTTCTAGGGTCCTCCCGGTTTTCAAGGTGTTCCTGGTGAGCCTGGTGAACCTGGTCAAACAGTAAGTACAGGTTTCACATACAGACCCTGTTAACATTAGAAATATGAGACCAAAGCTTAGGCCTGTTTCTCCTATCCATATGCACGTCCTTGAGTGTTGGAATTGAATAGTCCTGCATGATCCTGTTGCAGAAACAGAGCTGAACACTCAGATTGGAATCATAAAGTACAAAGTCAATTAGGATGGAAGGACCTTGCTTCAGCTTAGGCTCTAGCTATGGCCCAACTCAAGTCAGAAACCAGCAAAGACTTAAGTGAAGAATGATGCTTTAAGTAATCCTCGATCTGTTTTTAACAGGGTCCCCACGGTCCTCGTGGTCCCCCTGGTCCTCCAGGAAAGGCTGGTGAAGACGTAAGTGGTTATTAAATGTTTCTCATCTCTTCTGGGACTGTGATTCAACTCTAACATTAGGTTATCATTAAGCTGAACATTCTATTGGCTATAATTTTTATATTGTTCTATAATATTGGATAGAATAAATAAACCCTGAAATAATTATTTTATAGTACAAGAGATGCTGTATGTTGGAAATGTACAGAAAAAATTATAACTTCAAAACCTCTCCAAATACATAATTTAGCTTCCTGAATACAGGAAGAGAGAAACTTGAAAGCTAACAAGCTCTCTGTATTTATTGGCAAATGTTCCCTTTTTCAATGTTTTTTTCTCTTTTTTGGTGGTTTATATTGTTGTTTTATAAAATGAGTTTTCCTTCTTAGTGCATTTTTATTTCATTTTTTAGGGTCACCCTGGCAAACCTGGAAGACCTGGTGAGAGGGGTGTTGCTGGCCCTCAGGTATGTAGCGATCTACTGTGTACAATACAAAACAGTTATCAATGAAACCTGTTGAAGTTTCTGAATTGTACCACACTAACAGTCTAGTAATATTCCCTATATGCATTAATCCAGTTTCAGTTCTTACTGAAAGTTATTGGGGTTTTTTGTGTTCCCCCCGTTTCCAGTAAAGCTAGTGTAATTAGCAAAAGAAGTGACATAGTGAGGAGTTACACAGGAGCAGGTGAGCAGGCACCTGGGCATAGAAAGCTAAAACAGTTGTGCTGTCACATGTTAATGCATGAAATTTCTGAGATTCAGAACTGGAAAATCAGGTTGATTACCCTTAGTCTTGGAACAAGTCTGGTCCTGGGAGATTACAGAATGGACTGTGTTCCTCACTTCAATGATCACGACCCAAATCTACTCCTTAATTTTATTGAAAGACTTAGGCATTTTCTTTCTCTTTAACTGCAGTATATAATAGGAGAGACAATCATTCACGTGCTATGTGTTTTTAGGGTGCTCGTGGTTTCCCTGGAACTCCTGGTCTGCCTGGCTTTAAGGGAATTAGGGTGAGTCTATGCATACCGTTTCCCGGAATAATTAAGACTGACAAAAGTTCGGCATACTGAAAATCCCTGGAAATCCCCTCAAAGTTAATAATATATATTCTAAGTGCATGAACCTCTTTGAAGTTTTTTATATCTCCTGATATGAAAGAGTGATTTCTTAAAAAAAAAATCATAAGATTATATTAAGAAATAATTTTGTATGGAAAGAAGGATTTCCTTAAAAGACTAAGAGTTTGTGTATAGCCATTAGTGAGAAAATAGATACTTAATACTATTTTTCTACTCAATATAGGGACACAATGGTCTGGACGGTCAAAAGGGACAGCCTGGTACTCCTGGCACCAAGGTAAAGATGAAATCTGAAAATGTAGGATGCATTTGTAGCTCTTTCTAGCAAAAGATGTATGAAATCCCCTACAATTAATCTTCCATGTTGTCATCAAACATTTCCCAGCTGCAATAATCTAGCAGTCAGTGGATCCATGTAGGACAAATACATGCACCTTACCATGAGAAATTGTTCCTGGGGCCTTATTCTTGAGCCCTCAGTCAAGTTAGTACTTTGATTGCGTAAAAGCTGCAGAATTTGGCTCCTAATGATTGGTTATCCAGCAGCGCTTAAGACTGATTTTTGCTGTGTCTGCTTTTCTGTGGATTGTACTTGGAGTTTTGGTGGGTTTTTTAAAACACACTAAAATGAAAAGATCTCATTTTTCTACAAAATTCATGCTCTCATGTAAAGTTTTCTTCTAAAACTTTGGATAGATGCAGTGCTCTTCTGAGTTAAGGCTATTTGATCTTCACAGTGTTTTTGCTTTTTACCTTCCTTAGATTAGTGCACATTTGAACAGTATCCGTAAAAAAATGTTTTTAAACATGGTCTAGAAACATATTTAGCAACCTCTCCCTCTCGTAGTTTCTTCTTCTCTCATTCCACCTCATTACCAAATAGCAGTGTTCTTAAAAGACACTACTGCAGTGTTGAGTTGTAGGAAGCTTTAACGCTGCTGATTTATTCACAGGAGATGTTCACTCAAGAGCTTTTAATATAACAATGAAAAGCTCAAATGCTAATTCTCCATATTGCTTGTTTCTAAGAGCTTAGCACAACTTGCTTATAGTGTTATTAATTGTAACATAGCATTCCCCAATACAACTGCAAGCTGTTAATCACCAGAAAAAGTTTGGTAATAAGAGAGCAAACAGTGTGTCCAGTCTCTGGAGATTAAAAGTGTATAAAGCAATTAAGTAAAGGAAAGAACAGCTATTAGTAAGAGTGCTAATCTGACTGGAAAACACATGCATAATAAATCAAGGTCACTTATGGTATAACTGTGCTGAAGGCAGTGATGAGGGCAAAAACTTGTGCTGTTTGCAGCATTCGGATATATTCAGGATACCAGTGCTCTAGGACAAATCTTGTCACTATAGACCAGCCTAGATCAACTGCAGGCTCACTGAGAACACTTAATACTAAAGGGAGAGGAGTCATGTTTTGATGGCTGTCACTCATATCTCAGTTTTATTGGTCTGAAGTTAAAAATACCTAAGGCAGATCCTTATTTCTAGCCATTTGACAGGAACTTTGTCACCTTAACCTAAGACAAAAGAAAGCATCAATCTGCTTCTGCTCTAGCTAAAAAACCAGCTGCTGATTGATCTGAATTGGTAGCTGACTATCCAGGCCCTATCTCTTAGGTGTGTGCTACAGAGTAAATATCAGAATAAAGAAAGGGGGTAAAGAAAGCTGAGATAGGTAAGTGATGCAACTTGCTGTGGCCCTCCTTTTCCAAGAGGATTCCAGTTGGCCATGTTCCAGTGTGTGCAAGGACAGTCACCCTCAGGATCTGATGCGCTGTCATTATATACTGTGGTGTACTTGCTACAGAAGACAGTGCTACAGAAGGGCAGTAGGATCCTGCAGTTGAATATGTCTCTAGATGGTGGTGTGCTGCCTGTCCAAAGCACCCTTTAAGTAATTCAAGCCTGCAAACTTTCTTTTTCACAGGGAGAACCTGGTGCCCCTGGTGAAAATGGTACCCCAGGACAACCTGTAAGTATATACTCCATGCTGTGTAAAATAATGTGATGGATATGGTTCAGCCAGCATTTTGGTCAATTTTTGTCATCAGAGACATCCAGCTAGGTAGATACTGTAATGTAATGGTATGTAAATATTTAGAACAGAATTGCCTGTCTGCAACACACTTCATATAGAGACTTAGCAGAAAAAAAAAAATCTGTACCTTTGTTCAGTGAATAGGTATAAATGAGTTTATTTAATTTTTCTTTCAGGGTGCTCGTGGTCTCCCTGGTGAGAGAGGAAGAATAGGTGCCCCTGGACCAGCTGTAAGTGGCTTCCTGTCTGCTTGTTTGTCATCATGACCAGCCACTTACTGTGGCTTTCTCTAATCTTTGAATCTCTTTTCAAACCCTGTTTATCATGTTCTCTCCTCACAGGGTGCTCGTGGAAGTGATGGCAGCACTGGCCCCACCGGACCTGCTGTAAGTTTCAGTCTTGATCTTTGACAATCTGGTTCCATTAGGCCTTGTGTCCCTCTTTCTCTTTATAGAGGATTTCTTGGGCTTTTGAGAAGTTGTGGTGTGGACGTTTTTAACACAGTTCTTTGCTTATCAGACCATCACAAAAAAGAATTAATAAATCACAAACCCTTTGCAGACAATATCCTGAGAGCCTGAGGATTTATATTAAACACATCTGTACCAAACAAACCAAATATTCTCTCATTTGCACTGGTGGGTTCATAGGGAAACACCTGATGAACAGAATCCTCATTTCCAAAAGTCTAACAGAATGGGTCTCATCCCAAAAATAAAAAGGCTTTATACCTTTTAGCAGGTATATACCATGCACATGTTGCAGATGACTACAGTTGTATCCATTCTGAAACTATTATATGCACTCCAGGGCACCACTTTGCACCTGCAATGTTGTCCTGTCTGACTAACTGCAGTTAAGCTCTTTCGTTCACCACTGATACCTGAGCTATGTGAGCTAGTGTGAAAGGCCAGAAAGATCCAACTGTCCTGATCTGATTGGCAAACAATAACTATTTTAATAAGTGCTAATCCAATGGAGATTTGTCCCTTTAAAAGGAGTTAGTGTTGCCATAGTGTACCACTGACTTCAGTAAACCTCATTTATTTCAGTGAAATAAATGTGCGTACAAGGATATAGTTTCAAAGCTGTAAAAAAAAAAATCAGGAATAGCCCAGAATAGCTTTTCCTTCCTGCCTTCAAAATTTGAGTCAATGATGATGATGTACTTGGTTCTTTCAATTTTGCTAAAGTTGGTTTTAATACGCATTGTCACTGCAAATACCTGTCATGCTTTAACAGAGTGGAGTGTTAGCAGGGGCACGAATTTCACTTCAGTTCTCCCATACAAGGCATTTGAAAAATAAATGCGATAGGGCATTTGAATTGCAGGCAAACAGGGACGTTACAGCCAAGAGCTGATGTTATACTTTGTAGTAGAACCAAAGCATTTTAGCTATCTTGAAGGCAAATGAGTTACCACAGGAAAAATATTCTGGAGCTGCTGACTGCAGAGGTGTTACTGTGAATGGGCAGCAGCTGAGAGTTGCATTGGGTCCCAGTGTCTATGCCAGGCTGAAGTTATTTTACACATGCTTAGGTTATGATGCTATAAACATTCTGTATAGCATTTATTAACACTCTTTTTTTAAAAACTAAACTAGAAATACTGTTATATTCTCCTGGCCACTGGGAATTTAAAACATAAAAGAGTCACTGTAATGGAAATTCAGAAAGTTTATATTTTCATATATATGTTACGGGGCATTTAGTCTTTTTTTCTTTGCTTAAGCAAAACCAGTGAGAATTTCAGGTACCCAGTTTATAACAACCACAGTAGGTTATAGAATGTCAGAAGCCAATTCCTATTTACTACCCCATCAGGCCCATTTTATTCCCTTGGATTTGTGAGGCAGTTTTATAATAAATATTTATAATTGAAAGATGTTAGCTCAAAAAAAAGTAGATATCAGTCCCCAGTAGCTATGAATAGGTTGGGTATTTCATTAATAATTGAAAAAAAAAAAAAAACCTTATTTATCGATTAAAGAGAAAC
>VYZM01013367.1:48862-90419 GCA_013398915.1 Dromas ardeola | reverse complement strand
CTTCTTAAAGACTTCAATGTAAGTTGTGTCAAGCACTGGCTTGTAAAGTGGTGCAGAGATCCTACCAACCCTCTTCCCATGTGTGAAGAAGGACAAATGCTGTCCTCTTGTGTGTGACCAGTAGTCCAGAAGGACCACTGGTGTGAAAGTACACAGTTACAGTTAGCCCTGCACAGTAAATGTGTTGGAAAGAACCACCTAAGACTCACAGTTGCAGGATGCAGTGCTCCCTTTGTTCATTGCGGAACTGCACAGCAAGACATCTTGCCTTGCAGATAGATGCCTGCCTCTGCCCATCCTTTGTTTATTCTTGCTCAGGTGTTTGGCCTCAAGGCAAGGTTTTACCAGTTGTTGCTTAATTCACACTTTCTTAGCTGCACTGCAAGTGTTTTTCAGCATTGACCTCGCTCTTAACTGCTTGTAGTGAGCCAAATCTGTCAGTTTGGAGTTGCAAAAAGGCAACTGATGTTCTGAGGTGTAATGGGCAGAAGTGTCTAAGTAAATGTGCATTTTTTAAATCTGTTTACTTCAGCAAGCAAGATACTTCTGTCATCATTGAATACTTTTACACAACTGCTTTCCTTTCATTTCCTAGGGCCCTATTGGTGCTGCTGGTCCTCCAGGCTTCCCAGGTGCTCCTGGTGCTAAGGTATGAATATCTGCACCTACTGGTGCATTTGATAGTGAAGGTGAAATACAGTAACTGGTATTGCTAGGCAGCAAAAAAGCACCCTCTCTGAAATAGGAGTGCTTTCTTACCAAGATTAGGATGAGGATGATTCCCTGTAGTATTTGGAGAAATCATATATGAATCCTTATTTAAAATACAGCAGTTATTTCCCAGCTGAAGATTGATGCTAGGCAGGTTCTGGAAGACACATAACCTCTTCTTTTTTTTTACTACTTTCTACGTGGTGCAGTTGCCTACGCCTTACAAAGGTGACATGGGTCATGATAAATAATCAAAGTAGCAGTTTACATGACTTTACAGAAGTAGCAGAGGGCCAAGAAGCTGCCTGTGAGTATCGGGCCCCCTCCAGCCTAAGTTCTTGAAATTAAAATGGAGAAACTTTTCAGGTTTAGGGCAATACCATTTTGCTCTTGCAGCCTGTAACTTAGATGATTCAGTTCATTGCTCAGATGTTAGCATTTTTACCTGGGTAAGACTCTCATTATTTTGAATTTTACTTTGTCCAAGGGAGGGCAGAGGATTTTGGGCAAGTGTCCCATATAGTGCATATAAAAATTTCACTCAGCATTTGTCAAGAAGCTTAGAGCTGCATACACTTACATGTAGTGTGATACAGTTTATCATCCTTAACACAAATACACGAGCTCCATGTCACAACAGACAAAACTCTATCTTAATCTACCTTTAGAAGAAAATAGGGTATTGTTTGCTAGACTTCTTGATATTAACTGCAGGGAAGATGAGGAAAAACTGAGATCCCATTAAGGTTATTTTTGTTAAAAGGCAAGACTTGGAAATGATAAAGTCTTGTCTGATGCAGAAGTGAGTGTGGTTACAACATGCAATTTCAAGAGAAGACTGCCTACGTGTCCAGGATGAACTCTGACTACTTACAGAATTGCTGAAGAGAAGTTGTCATTATATTCAGTTTTTTGTAGTAGACTTACTGAGTACAAGCTTCTGAGAGTGAAACTAAGAACCTTTTTGCTGTCATTTACTCCACTGTGAACACGATCCTACAGCACTCTGATCAGGCATCGCTTTCATTTTCCATCAGCGCAAATGGCATCTTTAGGTGCAAGATAATGGTCAATTAGGTCTCATACACCATGAGGCATCTCAGGCCAATGCTGGAGGCACATGGCTGCAGATAAGACTGTAATTGTAATCCTGATTTTCTAGGTCAAACTTCTATGTAACCCTCAGTGATAATGTAGCTTCTTAGATATGCTGAGCATCTATTGTTCCTGTGTTAGTCATCAGCTTTGATGGGGCCTATCTAGGCTTCCTAGCTTCAGTGCCTTTAAAATCTCTCAGATCCTTGATTTCCTGGCCTCTGAAGTGGGAAAATAAACATTGGATATTTTTCTTCATGTCAGGCTAATACAGGATTGCTCCACTATTGCCCTAATGCTGTGTACACTGATAGAGGGCTCTATCCTTCTCTCAAACAGGGTGAAATTGGACCTGCTGGTAATGTTGGTCCTACTGGTCCTGCTGGTCCAAGAGGAGAGATTGGACTTCCCGGTTCTAGTGGTCCTGTTGGCCCTCCAGTGAGTAACTTGCCAGACTTTATTGTTGGACAGGTGCACTTGAGACTCTGAATTAACCGGTATTTTTATCCTTCTTAACAGGGCAACCCTGGTGCTAACGGTCTTCCAGGGGCTAAAGGTGCAGCTGTAAGTACAGCCTTGCTCACACTTGTCTGCTTTAAAAAAATAATTCAGTTAATGCAACAGAAAAGATAATGGGCTCATAATACCTTTTTTCTCCTCCATTGAACAGGGTCTTCCTGGTGTTGCTGGTGCTCCTGGTCTTCCTGGTCCCCGTGGTATTCCTGGTCCTCCTGGCCCCGCTGGTCCTGGTGGTGCTAGAGGACTTGTTGTAAGTGACCTTGTATATTACATGTCTTCATTTGGAAATTGGACATGGTGTCCACAGTTGTAAAAGATTTCCTCTGGATATATTTTTGTACTTAATGCAGACATTTTTTTCTTGCTCCACTATAATTAAACATTGTAGTTCATTTCTGTGTCTCACTGCTTGCTCCAGATGCTGAGACTGAAGAGGTACACTTTGCTCTCCCTTTGGAGAGTTACTGCCATTTCTAAGTGTCTTTAACATGCTTCTTTTCATGCCTGTTAATCCAAAAATACAATTAAGTTCACCGACCGTTTATCAAAATAGAGGCAGGCATGGCATTGAATGATTAAAGAGCATTTTGATTCATGAAAAAGTTGTCCAGGTAGAAGTGAGATTTTTTGGAGTGATGCTTAATTCTATGATCTCTTTTTGTTTTGGACTCTAGGGTGAACCAGGTCCTGCTGGTGCCAAGGGAGAAAGCGGTAACAAGGGTGAACCTGTAAGTACGGCAACATGTAAAGGTTGTTTCAATGAATAAATCCTGACAGTATCTGCAACACAGCATCTGATTTCTTTTTTTTTCTTGTTTGCCTGCCATAGGGTGCTGCTGGACCTGCTGGCCCTCCTGGTCCTAGTGGTGAGGAAGGCAAGAGAGGCGGCAATGGTGAACCTGGCTCCGCTGGTCCCCCGGGCCCTGCTGGTCTAAGAGTAGGTTTTCTTTTCATGTTCCAGAAGTAGAAGCAAAAAGGAAAGAGGAAATAAAGCTAGACTTATAAAGGCAAATTAAGTAATTATGAGTAATTAAATTTACATTAATGCTGCAAAGCAAAGATCATTTGCCATTCTGAGCCTTTTGATTAGTAGCGACGAAACCTATTTTTGCTTTGTATTAATGCTGCTTACTGTCTTATCCCTGAAGTAGTTGGAAGTTGCTTTGATTTATCCATTGTGTAATATTTAGTGAATTATGTTTGATTACTCTTAAAGCTTAGTGATGGGATTTAACTGCCTAAATCAGGTGATGGGCTCACACATAATGTGAGGCAAAGGGTTTCAATTCAGTGTCTTCAAGGATGCCTAGTATCCTTTTCACTGGGTGAGGAAACCACTCAGTGAATTTCAGGAGGCACGTGGCTTCACGCAGGAGCAGGAACTGGAAAAGAATAGGAAAAATGTCAGTGTTTCCACCAATTTTTTTTGGTAGCGATAAAGATTCAGTACTGCACCTTGGGTAGGCTCTACAGAGTCATAGAGAAGCCGGTAACTTCCTGCAGAGAAGCAAAGGTGAAACAGTGTGGGCCAGGTTGCAGGATCCTAGCTGCCGGCTAGGCACTAATAGATTACAGTGAACAGTGATCATGCTCTGATACAAGCAGATTAGAATTTAAAAAAATCTAAAGGAAGTGAGAGAGATTTCTTTCACAGTCTACTTTTACACTGAGGTGTGTGTGCTTAGAGCTGCACCTACCTCAAATTTAGAAGACCTGCATGAAGGCTGAAACTTAGCAAGCACTGTACACTTTACAAGAATAGATTTATTTCTTTCCTTTTCTTGATTTGTTTTGTGTTCACTTGCAGGGTGTGCCTGGATCTCGTGGTCTCCCTGGAGCTGATGGCAGAGCTGGTGTCATAGTAAGACTTTTGTCTGGGTCACTGTCTCTAAGTGATCTTCTTTTATTTACAGATGCGTGATGCTTTTTGCTACCTCTGCCTAATTTTATGTTTTCATTTTGGTAGGGACCTGCTGGTAACCGTGGTGCTAGTGGTCCTGTTGGTGCCAAGGGTCCTAATGGTGATAGTGGCCGTCCTGGTGAGCCTGGTCTTATGGGTCCAAGAGTAAGTTTGAACTCTGTGGTGTAAGTTTGAACTATGCAAAAAGAAAATTACGTACAATTTAGGGACAAAATTATTCAGAAATCCAGCTGTAAAAATTCAGCCTGTGCTAACCACAATTAGGGCGCTTCCACCACTTTGTTGAAAAAGCATCCATGAGGAAATGATTAAGAAGCATCAAAATGTTTATTGAAATTAGTTTCTTTTGTATGTGGTAGCATTTGATTGCCTTGTCACGGAGCAGTGCACTCATACTGGATACCGCATTGCCTTCTGAGGTTATTTACAGAATGTGATCATTAAGAGCACAGCTAAAGTGTGTGTCCTCTTCAACTAACTAAAAGAAAAGCAAACTGTACTAAAATGGTGTGAGATGGCTGATCTCAATTATTTAAATTTTATTTTGCAAATTATTTCACTGCAAACAGCCATCCACTTTCACTGGTGCAGACTGCAGCCAGATTATGTTCACGTCATTGTCCTTTATCCTTTTTATACTACTCTTTCTTTTCCTACCCTACTCCATGAAGTGAAAGAGTTTTCAATGCACATGTGAACTGTTGGGCATCTGCAAACATTTAAGCACATTCTCTCCTAAAGTAGAGCCTAAATGAGTTTATGTAAGTGAAACCGGTACTTCCCTATACCGATTTTCAACTGGCATGGGAGCACACCCCACCAAATTAAACTTCAGTGTGTTTAGATGTAAATTTGATAGGACATACAGTCTGTTTTCCACAGTATATATTGATAACTTGGTGTCTGTATGTGTGTGCAAACACATAGAGGAAAAAAAACAACTTTGGTTAACAGTTGAATGAGTTGGTTTCCTTCTGAAAAACATGAAACCTTTCCTTTCTCAGGGTCTCCCAGGTCAGCCTGGAAGCCCAGGCCCTGCTGGCAAGGAAGGTCCTGTTGTAAGTACCTTGCTTTTCATTCTGTTTCCCCACTGCATGTGAAACACAGACAAAACCTGAGATTTTAAAAAGCAGAGATCTCAGCACTGAGCTCTAACACAACTCCGTGTAAAACCAGCAAGATATTTTACTACCATATTACTCGGTGAGAAACTTCCCATTCATTTCTGTGGGTCTCAGATCAGGCCTGTGTCCTGGAAGGGGAAGAAGACATACACGGTTGTACTAAAAGGAGAAGAATAGAGGAATGCATGAGCATGCAATGTATAAATAGTGTTTAAAAGTTAAATGGCATTTGCTTCCTATCAGTACGCATTTCTCCTAAAACTGAACTCTAAATTACCCCAGCCATTTAATTGTATGATTTCTTTTTCTAGGGTTTCCCTGGAGCAGATGGTAGGGTTGGGCCAATCGGTCCAGCTGGTAATAGAGGTGAGCCTGGCAACATTGGATTCCCTGGACCAAAAGGTCCCACTGTAAGTACAGTACAGAAACTTTCTATTACTATGAAAGTATTTACAGACTAATCTGTAGGTCCCCAACTCTAATAATCAAACAAATCTCCCCGTGTCCTCCCATACTGCTTATTGGATGGCATCTGCTTGCATTCAGGAGTTCTGTTTTAAATTATTTATTATTTAAATCTTAGTATTTAATAAAGTTATTTAAAATATTATTAAAGAAATAAAAAACAAATCAGTTGAGGAATATTTGGACATTGAAGTGATTAGAAAAATTTGTCTATATTATAATTTCTACGTGTCCATTTTATCATTTTTGTATATACACTTCTGTAAACGTTCTGTAAGGGGTGGCCACCAAGCCTAAGTTTCAGTTCCAGAGTATTGTTATTTATGGAGCACAATCCAAAGCTCACTCACTTTAGAAGAAAAGCTACCAGTGATTTCAGTGGGGGTCTTGACATGTCACACAGAGGCCACGGGTAACAATAATCATCTCCTGGATTTGTGGTGTTGCTGTACATACATATACATGCAGACATAATATAGTGTATTGCATAGGATACCATGCAGAGCGTCATGAATTATGATGTCAAAAAATAAAGGAATGGAATTTTGAAAAGGAAAGATGTTTATTTTTGAGCTATTCTTTCTAAGTGGTTCAACAAGGCAGATGGGAGCTTGTGGGTGTTTTAATTCGGGTTAAAGAAATATTACAATAAATCTTCTGTCAAGGAGAGTATCAGTTGCTGTTTAGTAGTTTAAACTGAATCTAATATGAAGTCTTGGTTAACTTCGTATCTTTTTCTTTCAACTTCAGGGTGAACCTGGCAAACCTGGTGAAAAAGGCAATGTTGGTCTTGCTGGCCCACGGGTATGTGGATATGTTTTCTTTATCAACCTCCAGAGAGAAAAAAGTAGATTTTTAAAACCTCTGTAGTAAGATAGCATTATCTTGTGCAAGCACGAATAGATGATGAAATAGAAAAGCACTTGGGAACTCATTCATCTAGTCTCATGTCAGTGTGGACTATTAGGGACTATTACTTAACGGGTAAATGAAAACTACCCTTCTGGGGTATTAACTGGGTGATTAATTACGGGGTATTAGCTTCCTATGAATTGGAAAAAAATAGCGCTTCCTGTGCAAATTTTTGAGGACAGTGTATGGTTTCTAATTTATCCTGTAAATTTCCAACTTCTTACTGATACTTGGAACTTACTACTTCTTCCATTTAAGGGACCAAATAAACAGTCTGTTGTGGGAAAAATACTATCAGCACGGTTCCTATAACCTGTAATTCCAAAAGAAGTTTCCTTAAGGATGAATGTGCTGCAATAACTAAAACAATCATCAGAATTTAAAATTTTAAGCATCTTTACTACCCTTTGATAGTGAAGCTCTTACAAGTAAATGGCTAAGTTCAAAATATGCAGCCAGGGACCTTTTTTTCTTGGCACAGAATCACTTTAGAGTATATTATTCACAACAAATCAAAACTTTGGTAACAGCTTTCTACTTGAACACATTTAGGGTGCTCCTGGCCCAGAGGGAAACAACGGTGCTCAAGGTCCTCCTGGAGTCACTGTAAGTTATAGATACAATTTGTGATTTACTTTTCATTAATGGCACTTTCCATTTTAAAACCCATTTTGATGTTTTTCTCCTTCCAAGTTAATCACTTTTTTGTTCCATCCAGGGCAACCAAGGTGCAAAGGGTGAAACAGGTCCTGCTGGCCCTCCTGGCTTCCAGGTAAGCAACTATGTGCTCTTCTCAATCTTACCTATGGTTTACAAAGCACAAAGGGCTTCAGCCTTAACTTTATTTGTATTCTTGTTTCTTTACACTTAGGGTCTGCCAGGTCCCTCGGGTCCGGCTGGTGAAGCTGGTAAACCAGGCGAAAGGGTGAGTGTGCAGAACTCCACAAGCAGGGGCAGGCATTGCATAAGCGTTATGTTTACAATTGCACGTGTGGTAAAGCAAGAGCCTGTTGGATTCATTTGCCAAAAGAAAGCAATCCGTGTTATATGCAAAGTTTAATAGTCCCTTTTGTCAAAGCTAGCCACAAATGAAAAAGATCTGTTGGAATTTGCAACATACTTTTTTTTCCGAAGTTTTGGCATGAAACTGAGCAAAGCCAATCCTTTGCTTTTCGGGCCTTAAGCAGCAATAAAATATATGCCCTCCCACAAAAGACAAGACAGTACATGAAAAATATTTTACTTGGAATTTATTTGGAAATCTTCAAGATTCAATCTAACCTGCATTACTCCAGTTGTATGCTTCTGCAACTCAATTTATTTCGGTGAATTTATAATGGCATACAACTGAGGTAGCTCAGTGGTGATTCAGGCTCTAGGTTCTGCTCAGTTAAAGTGTGTGATGTAATCTGAAAATTGTGCATCCGATGCTTCACAACCACCTTTAACATTTATAGTTACATCTCTCTGTGTCCCTGTAAAAAAGTTTACATTGCTTGTACCTGAAAAATAAGCTTGGAATTTAACTGCCAACTCCTTCAGACGAGAAATTATTATGTCATGTGTGCTTTGAGATACTGCGCAGCTATATGAGAAGGATTTATTTCTATGTATCTGAAAGACTGGGTTTAGTCTGAAGATTTTCAATATGCTGCTGGAATTTGAGAAGCGTTTCTATTTACTGCTAAAAAACAAAGCACAACTTACGCTAATAAGTTTGCTTTAGAAATAAGCTTTACCAATACATCTACTCTTTTCTAGGGTCTTCATGGTGAATTTGGTGTCCCGGGTCCTGCTGGTCCAAGAGTGAGTCACTCATTTGAAATCTAGTACAGACTGTCTTAATAATGTGTTTGATAATAATAGTAACTATATACATTTCCAAGTTTCTCAAGACAAACAGCTCTTCTCAGTTGCAGAATGCAGTGTATTGCAGCAGATTCCCAGGAACGAGGGAGAATTTTCTCTGCATTTTGCATGTGTCAGGGTATATTAATTATATAACACAATAGTTGCCAGTGTTAGTAAAATTCTAGATAGGCAATATGAATATTAGACAAATAATGAGATCCTGATGAGCTGATCTATTTTATTATCTTTTTTTTATTAATGAACCTCACAATGAGAATGTGGATGACAAAAGACTGATCCTGCAGTGTTACACTGAGGCCTGGTGCATATGAGAATTTTCATCTCCAGTGCCTGTGCGCAGACCTTCTTAGCTTGACCGTTTCAGTCATACTGTCCCTTGCAAGCCAGCACCTACCTCCCATGTAATGTCTTCATGAACAAATGGTGGGCTGAATCCAGAGCTTGGAACAGGCAATAGGAGATATTGCCTCCCACTTCCCTTTATTCCTGCACTGTAACTAAACATCTGTAAGAGCTTTGTGTGGAGGCCTTCCTGCCTAGGAGGAAGGTCCCATTTATGCAGAGCAATGAGTAGTTTATAAAATGCTCGATTAATTACTTGCTTTCCAAATCCACCTATGAAGAGGTTGATATTTAAACTACTTTCTTGCTTCCTCTTTTCTTCTGACTCCCAGACTAAATATATTCATGACAAATATTCCCATTCACTCTTGTCAGTCATGTCAATCAGTTTAAATAGCACTTTTCCTCCCTATATTTAGTGCCCTGAGGCTGTATAGATAGCCATGCCCTCTTTAAACTTTCATTTTGCTAATCTATCCAAGCCAAGTTCACTTTATTGCTGTAGTAGCAGTTATCTGTCTCAGCTCTAGCTTGCCTTAAGCATCTCGTGCCCAGCCAGAGTGTATTTCATTCAGTATTCCAAATTAGGTCTTACTGATGCTTTGTACAACAAAATTAACACTTCTGAAAAATACCTCACTGCTTGTGACAGATCACACTTGCCTTTTTCATGTCTGCCTCATATTGTTGGCTATTGGCTATCACCTTTCCCTTTCTGTCACTTTCACCAGGTGAAACTCCTCATTTTTGGTGCCTGAATAAATGGCCTGGTACTTTGCATGCTTGAATTCTGTTCCACTTCTACTGTGACAGCCATCCAGCAGGTTATTCACTTCTTCCTGTGTAATATGCCAACCCTTCTTCCTCTTGACAAGACCTTCCATCTTTGTGATATCTGCATATTCCTTAAATATCTTTCTTCCTTTTCTGCCTCTTTGTCATTAACAAAATGTATGTAAAAATAATGAAAAGAGACATTAATTGGGAAACATCCCTGCAAGGTAAGTTAGCCTTCTGTGTCATTGGTGCTTTTTACCACTGTGCTATCTCTCCTTGAGTCAGTTCTGACCATGTTATAGTTCTCATACAAATTCCCAGATTCTCCAGCATAACTAAAAATCTGCATTATGCCTTATCAGATTATTCACTGATGTCCAGCTTGATCACACTGGGATAATTTGAGATGTCTTTACTAAAACTGATATTTCCATCTTTGGTAGATCTGTTGTGCGTTTAAGACCAGTTTCTGGCTACTTCCACATCTCCAGATGACCTCTGTTTCAGAATTTATCCTGTTATAATGTACAGGTCACATTTGTAGGCTGTAGGTGTCACCCTTATTCTCCAATATTCAGCACCATATGCCACTGTAAAAATAATTGTTTGCCAATTATTATGACTCCAATTTCACTAGAATCCCTTATCTGCCCTCAAATTGGTATCAGAAGCTCTATTTGACAATAGAATACAAGACACTTACCAGAAAAACCACAGTACCCAAAATCCATGTTCAAATAATACTTGTACTTTGTCAGCTGTTATCATGATGCAAGACTTTAGTAATTCACTTTGCTATATCTGTGTCAAAAACAAGAGCCAGTTCTTATGAGCAGTTAGTTAATAATCTGCACAATTCTAATGCAGTTCTTAATGGTTCGTTCAGATAAAAGTGCATCACATTGTAATTGCTACTGGTCAGTGCTTTTAAACCTCTAAGCTACAGAACAATTCAAGGAAAAACTCAGATCAGACTGTCTCCTGCAGGGTGAACGTGGTCCTCCTGGTGAAAGCGGTGCTGTTGGTCCTGCTGGTGCCATTGGAAGCCGTGGTCCATCTGGCCCACCAGGCCCTGAGGGTAACAAGGTATGCCTTTTCCAGCTGCCATTGCCTTACTGTTGAATTCCTGATGAAGGCAATTCGAAACTTTCTTTCCTAAGAGCATAAGCAATTACTGGTAATACGTAGTTACCTATACACCATAGCCCCTGGGTCATTTCTTCGAGTGGTAAAGCTCCATCCTAGCTAGTCCACACTAATATTGAAGGTTTTTATGTTTAGCACTATGATGATGGGAGGAGGAACTCCGGTTCGGATTCAGTTTGAATGCAGTTTGTCAGCTGGGTGTGCTATTGTTCCATTTTGAGATAGGGTCCAAGATTTTGGCCAAAATTCATGCTAACTTCTATTTATACCCACCTCTACTTAGATGCAGGAAGTTCTTGTGTCTGGTAAGCAATGCTTTCCCTAAAACATTAGCACAACAATGAGCAGTCATCTACCAAAATAACATTGACTTGATGCTAACTGAATATGGGTCTTAGTTCTCAAGATTTCCATGGGTAGTTTTTCCACAGAAGTTTAGTTTAGAATATGGGACACCTTAAAATCTCAGGAGCCCACAGAATCAGAGAGAGCGTTCACATCTGGCATCTTCACTAGCTGAAAAAGTAAAATAAGTACAATAGCTTAAGATGAAATACTACTACTCACACTGTTTACAAGTAAGCAGAATGGTGGGCAAAGTAGTAATGACAGAATTTTGTTCCAAATTGTGCGTCTGATTTGACCCTGTCTTACATGATATGCTGTTGCTGCTAGGGTGAGCCTGGCAATGTTGGTGCTGCTGGTCCTCCTGGTCCTGCTGGCCCTGGTGGAATCCCAGGAGAGAGAGGTGTTGCTGGTGTTCCAGGAGGCAAGGGTGAAAAGGTAAGGTGGACAACCTGCTTTGTTACTGGGTGATCAGGTTTGTGAGGTGCTTGAATTTCACTAACTTAAAAAACCTGCGGGTTACCCCAATGCAACTTATTTACTGTGAAACTGTATTACACGATGACTCACTAGTGGTCAATAAGTAGAGGTTTTGTTGGTTTAACAGGCTGACAGTCTTATCTAAGGTTGTATTTTGATCTTTGCTCAGCATTTGGAATTAGTTTAAGTGGCAGTTAGTGCTTCACAGGACTGGTTAACTATGAGCTTATCTTTACTGAAGTAATACTAAAGCTGTCTCTGAGTACAGGCTTTATAGTAGGAATGGGCCTACTGATCATAAAGGACTGAGTCTCTGATCAAATCCTTAACTACTCTAGGTGCGGTGGTTATGATACAAGTAAATCAATTACAAAAATTTTATGATTATATCAGTTGTCTATAAAATCAGAACGCATTTTAGCCAATGTAAGCCGTTATATAAAGTTGTGAAGTCTGTTTGCAAATCCTGTTGCTACCTAATCCATATAATTATCTATGAAACTGATTTTTATCTTGCTACGTACATCTCATTCCATATTCTCTTCTTTACGTTATGTAAACTCAAAACTGAGATTTCTAGAACTGCTTTATTTGTTTTAACTAAAAAAATCCATAGTCATTTAGCATAAATGGAGTTGTAAGCAAATGAAGATGAAAATTGCTTGCAATGTTTTATAAAACACTATGTACTGACATGCAGATAAACACGAAAGAGTAGAATGTATTAAAAAAAAAAAAAAAGAGAACAGAGTGCTGGTCTGATTTCTTGATACTAGTGATGGCCTGGATGTAACTTTTCATTATAAGAAACATATGGCATTTTATGTAACCACTAATATGATATCATTGTTTTTAACAGTTAATTTCCTGCTTCAACTAAAGTATAACATGAATACACACAAGAATTTTTATGTATGCTTATTCTTTGACCAAAAGAAAAGGGATTTTGAAGGAGGATTTACCTTCATCATTTGGAATATACATCAACTTGGGTTTGAATTTTTAATTCCATTCAAAATTCTTGCTGCCAAGAGGAAACTAAATAGGTTTCCCATGAAGGAGGCAAGCTCATAATTCTGAAAAGCATGTCAGTCCCCTTTGCCTGGAAATTCTCGCTTTACAAGTTAGTACGTACTCAGCGATAAGAATGAAATAATAATCAAAGTCCGTTACCCAAAAAACTAGCATGATAAGCATCTCATATGATATGCAAGTAATACATGGATAATCAGCAAACAGTTCAAGACTTCTTTCATGCAAACTATTATGTTCATTACCAATATAATGCTTTTTTCCCCTCTTTGTGTTCTAGGGTGCCCCAGGTCTGAGAGGTGATGCTGGTGCAACAGGAAGAGATGGTGCTCGTGTAAGTATCTTTTGATTCTGCTTGAGTTTACCTTGCTACACCTGAGAACTTAAGTGACTAAAAAGGACGTTCAGGACTTACATTGCCCACTTTATTGCATTTCCTCTTATTTCTGGTTATTTTTGATACAAATCAGTATGATTTTGTTGCACCGTGTCCAGGGATGCTTCAATTTAGGGGGAGATAGAGAAAAGCGATCACTTCTCATGCAGGCAAGCAGAGAAATTACATCAGCAGAGAACCTTGTATTTCATAGACAATTGTTCAGCGTGACGTTATCCTCTTTAACATCATGGGCTCAGCCCAGACAGCTAATTCTAAAGGCACCCTGCAAAGCCACACAAAATTATCATTAATTTGAGAATTCGGCTGCCTGTCCTAGTATTCATAGTTTCGAAGGAAAATAACAGAATAGATTTTGTTTTATAAAATCATGTGTCCTTTACTAGGCCCGGTACTATTTAACATCTTTCTTGGCGACATGAATGTTGGGATTGGGTGCACCCTCAGCAAGTTTGCTGCTGACACCAAGTTGTGTGGAGCAGTTGACACACTGGAGGGAAGGGATACCACCCAGAGGGACCTTGACAGGCTTGAGAAGTGGGCCTGTGCGAACCTCATGAGGTTCAACAAGGCCAAGTGCAAGGTCCCACATGTGGGTCAGGGTAATCCCAAGCATAAATACAGGCTGGGTGGGGAATGGATTGAGAGCAGCTCTGAGAAGAAGGACTTGGGGCTGTTGATGGATGAGAAACTCAACGTGAGCCAGCAATGTGTGCTCACAGCCCAGAAAGCCAACCACATCCTGGGCTGCATCAAAAGAACCGTGGCCAGCAGATCCAGAGAGGTGATTCTGCCCCTCTACTCTGCTCTGGTGAGACCCCACCTGGAGTACTGCATCCAGCTCTGGAGCCCCCAAAGACATGGACCTGTTGGAGTGAGTCCAGAGGAGAGCAATAAAGATGATCAGAGGGCTGGAGCACCTCTCCTATGAAGACAGGCTAAGAGAGGTGGGGTTGTTCAGCCTGGAGAAGAGAAGGCTTTGGGGAGACTTTATAGCAGCCTTCCAGTGTCTGAAGGGAGCATACAGGAAAACTGGAGGGGGACTTTTTACAAAGGCATGTAGTGATAGGACAAGGGATAATGGCTTCAAACTTAGAAAAGGGTAGATTTAAGTTAGATATTAGGAAGAAATTTTTCACTATGAGGGTGATGAAGCACTCTGGGCACAGGTTGCCCAGAGAAGATGTGGATGCCCCATCCCTGGAGACGTTCAAGACCAGGCTGGATGGGGCTTTGAGCAACCTGGTTTAGTGGGAGGTGTCCCTGTTCACGGCTGGGGGGTTGGAACTAGAGGATCTTTAAGGTCCCTTCCAACCTAAACCATTCTATGATTATATAAAAGAAACAGCTGGAAGAAAGTCACACACCTGTTTCCAGGAGGAAAGAGAAAAAAATATTAAAAGTAGTCACTCCTGCTTACATTTTGTTAGAAGTGGTGTCTTTTCTCTTGACCTATAGGGTCTCCCTGGTGCTATTGGTGCTCCTGGCCCGGCTGGTGGTGCTGGTGATCGGGTAAGTCTACTCTTTGAAAAAGTGTCTTTTTTGTTTATACAGTTCACCCATGCACGAATATTTAAGGTATAGAGTTACATAAAAAACAATTCCGTCTTTCTAGTGTGCACAAGCTCTGCAAGTTTTTCAGATTTGGGAGGCAAGCGTTATTGGGACTGTAGAACTATTTGGTGAAGTTTGCTATAGCACCCCACACTTTTTCCTAAAAGGGCAGGGAAGGGATGCCCATCTACATGGCAGTGGGTTATATGGGGAGAAGATTCTGATTTAGGCTTTCTCTGAATTCTTTGTAGTTGAGGCTAATCTCCACAATCCTCCTCACACTGTGAGAAGAGGTTTTGATACGGTGATGAACACATTAGCTCAGAATGATTCTTTATCCTGTCCAAATACCGTTAGAAATTACTAATACAGGGTGGGTCAAAACAGAAGCATTTTCAGTAACACCCTCTCCACTGGAGACACAGGGAGACTCGCGATATGTGTTGTGGTTTGGGCCAGGACAACATGCATCTGTACCACAAGATCACCCCTGTTCTGACTGCAGTGAGGCCTTTCCTCCACATTGTCATAATGATTTCTGCCATCTTTTGTAGGGTGAAGGAGGTCCTGCTGGTCCCGCTGGTCCTGCTGGTGCCCGTGGTATTCCTGTAAGTAGCAATTCCTACAACTAGTCCTGTTCCTGTGTCAAAGACGTGATGTTCAGAAAAATGCCCTTTCAAAGCCCATTCCAACCGCTCCTCTCTTCTTTGTGCTCTTTAGGGTGAACGTGGTGAGCCTGGTCCCGTAGGTCCTAGTGGATTTGCTGGACCTCCTGTGAGTATTGTTTTTGCTTTCCTCTTACTGATGTTACGCCATTGCTCTGTTTCCTTTGCATGCTTTCCCAACTCCTTATTCTGCGTGTTTTTCTCTCCACAGGGTGCAGCTGGTCAGCCTGGTGCTAAAGGCGAGCGTGGGCCTAAAGGACCTAAGGGTGAAAGTGGACCAACAGGTGCTATTGGCCCAATTGGTGCTTCTGGACCACCAGTAAGTGAACTGTGTCTTTGTAAAATGCATAGTTCTTAACTGTGCTATGCAAGCAATATACTAGCCTGAAGGCCTTGAATTTTGAAAAGGTAATTAAAAAAAGAAACAAAACTTCAAACTAGGCTCTGAGGAAAGTCACCATACTGATTTTCGCACATTATATAAACTTTGTCAATCTATTTACGTGGGCTCAGATCGTGAGTCTGGAAGTGAAATGAACAGAAAAAATAGTAATTTTCAACTTGCCCTGAAGATCAGCAAAATCAGTCCATCTTGGACCATTCAGGGGGTGATGGTGGGTAAGTTCTGAGCTGAGGATGATGGTATCTTCCTCTCAAAGACAGGATGTGTTGTCGCAGGTCTGACTTTCAGACTCAGTCATCCAGAAGCATTTGTGCAAATTTGTCTGCACGCCTACTTGCATACAGGCTTTTCATGTGCTAACACCTTTCTAGCCTGAAGGTATATACTGCTTCATGTGCATGCAGCCCCATTATTAGGGAACTGGTTGAAATGATGCAGAAAGTCAGGCCCTGGAATTTCAAATACTGTAAAGTGTTGCAAGATGAAGTGGCTTGGGGTTCTTTCTTACTGTATGCTTCTAATAGAGCAATACCAGGCCCTTGCACTACGTAGCTCTGTTAGTCACACAGTGCAAGCACAGGGCTTGCTGTTCTTTGCCTTACTATGTCGTTCACAGTTTGACTTCCAGATTTGCTTAGATGCACGTAACATTTGCAAGGCAAATTCATTTGAATCATAGATGCCTTATGCAACTCTTCTCAGTCCATACAATACTGATTAAAAATATCTGTGAGAATTTACTACTCCAGTATCAGGACAGGAATTGTGGTTTTGGGCCTCATCCTCCTGTTAAAGTAAAAAGCAAAATCGCCCTTAGCTTCTATGAGAGTGAGACTGAACCCTTACTCTAGGCATGGAACATTAACAGTCTTTGAGTCATCTGTCTTTTTCAATCCTTCATGCTTAGGGTCCCGCTGGTGCTGCTGGTCCTGCTGGCCCTCGTGGTGATGCCGGTCCTCCTGTAAGTATTCAGGCTTTTGGCACTGATATTGTTGCTTTTCATGAAGTCATTGTTTCCTTTAAACCAAATCTTCCTTTCACTTTTATTTTTAGGGTATGACTGGTTTCCCTGGTGCTGCTGGAAGAGTTGGTCCTCCTGGCCCTGCTGTAAGTAACGAATGAAAAAGTTCTAATGGGAGATAAGTCAGAAGTTGCATCGGTTAGGGATAATCCTCATTTTTTGTTGCGTGGACACAAATTCTAACTGCACTGCAATCACCTCAGATCCTTATAGGACTGGATGAGATAAGAAAAAGTATCCTAACTGTTTAAACTCCCCTTGTGGGAATTATCCATTTAGTTGGTTGTTTGGTGGTTTTTTTTACAATCCATCAAGCATCGATCTGCATCTTGAGGTGCCAAAGCATTTGGAAAAATCTGTGTTTCTTTTGCTTTTGTTCACCATGAGTAACTGCATAGCCATTGATTTTTTGAGTGGAATAAGAAGGTCGTATCCTATTTGAAATAGGATGTGTCCGTGCTTTCTAAATTATCTGCAGTTCCAGCCCCTGTCTCCAGTAGGGCAACCTCTTATTGTGTTTAAGAATTGAATCCCTGCTTCAGCCAGAAATTCTCATTTCAATTTGACATTTGTAGTTTTCTTTTCAAAGGTGTTTCCAACCTTTACCAAAAAGCACTTCTTTCCTTAGATATTCTCCATTTAAATATATTGTAAATCCCAGTATCCAAACCAAATAATCCTCCTGGAAGAGTTTTTTCTCATAGATTTTATATTTGCAATTAATGTCTCCAGAGCCAAATCAATATTTTCCTGCCAAATTTTGCCACTTTCACCTGCACTGAGTAAAAAAAAAAAAAATAAAATCCCTCAGTTCAGTAATTCTACTGATTCCAGTTATCCACTGCTAACAAAAGTAATAGAGTTGCTGCTTCAGAACTGCTGATAACCTGTTTATTGCAAAGCACAATTTTTGTACGTGGGCACAAAATGAAACTTATCTCTGTGCTCCCCAGCTAATGTGTCTATATTGTAATGATACCATATTCATACTCAACCCTAGGGCATCACTGGTCCCCCTGGTCCTCCTGGCCCAGCTGGCAAAGATGGTGCTAGAGGTCTTCGTGGTGATGTTGGTCCAGTTGGCCGTACTGGTGAACAAGGTATTGCTGGCCCACCTGGTTTTTCTGGTGAGAAGGGTCCATCTGGAGAAGCTGGTGCTCCTGTAAGTTACTGAGTATCACACCTCATTAAAAATGTTTCTCTTCGTGTAAATGTTATGGCTTCTAAGATACTTTTGGCACTTGTGTAGGGCTTTTCTCTTTCATACATAAGTTTACCAAAGCTTTCAAGTAGAAGCTCCACTCAGACTCAAGAAATGGTTTAAAGACGTGTTTCACATGGGTCAGGTTTTTTCTGTCTTTTTCTTGTGGCGAGTTGCGTCTTTCTCTGCAAGTAGCCCAAATGAGAGCAACAAGGCTAACTGCAGAAGAAATTGCTACTTACTCTGAGAAAGGGAAGCAGACTCTCCTTCTCCGAAGCTGAGCATCATGGATGGAAAAGGAGGAACATGTGAACATCCATTTAGAACAGTCTCAATTCATTTCTGCATCAGACCCGCTAATTTGTGGGGATCATAAGGTTAAAGTTGTCTGACCCTAGGGTCGCTCAGAATCACGCAAATAAATAAATTAATTTTGAGTGTCCTGAAGCTTGCACATCCAGAGCTACTGGCATTTTTAAAGTCAGACACATTTATGTCTTACGGAGCTATGAATTACTAGCCTGTTTCTCAAAAATTTATAGAAATTTCTTCCTTGATCTGCAGAAGTTGCTGCTAAGAATGAAATCTTTAGTGTCGCTGTCAAATATGTGTATTAACATTTTGAAAGTAACAATTGAAAATTTGCCCTTTAATGTCCAATATAAAGCAATACATTTTCTAATTTTTATGTTCTAATTTAATTTCAGTTATGAAAAACATAATTGAACTAGTAGACCTGGCTGTAAGTTAGGATAATAATTTAGGTAATCTGTCAGGATGATTACTTGTGCCAAGTTCAGTGCCACATATGCTCAAATTTCAAGGAAATTGAAAAGTCACTTAATTAAACAACCTTTACCTTCAGATGGTCAGTATAGAGCTCTAAGGGTTGTTTGGAGATTCCAGATCTTCTAAGGCGATCTCAGGATCAGTCTCAGATGATCAATCTCTTCGCTATGGAATCCCCTCACATAGTCATCTTCTCTGTACTGAATACCCCAATTTTCTTGCATCACCCACTGTTATTGAATAGGAAGGGGAAAAGCATGTGTGTAGTGTTGTTCAGAAACAGCATTTGCACTGGAAAGCAGTTGGGAGTATAACCAGCATTATGCACTTACAGACCTTTAGCTTTGGAGTTTAAAATCTTATGTGTAGGTTGCTACTTCCATGCAGGAACTAGCACTGACACTACATTGAGATCCTCGGAAAGCAGTTGGTCCTGTCGTAGAGCGAAACAAATGAGAAATGTCAAGGGCCATAAAAACTGATTTTTCTCTGTTAATATAAATAATATTCTCTTTGTGTCATAGGGTCCTCCTGGTACCCCAGGTCCTCAGGGTATTCTTGGTGCTCCTGGTATCCTTGGTCTGCCTGGCTCTCGGGGAGAACGTGGTCTTCCAGGCATCTCTGGAGCAACAGTGAGTATATGACCAGTTAACTCCTTTAAGCAGATAGGTGTAAAGAAAAAAGTAGAGGTCTCCTCTTAAGGGAAACCAGGAAAAAGGAGATGTAGATCCTGCTGTTTCCATTGCTGCTGCAAACAGAGGATAGGGACCTAATGGACTTAGAACAATGGAAGAAATTATTGCTTGCTGCAGGCACACAAGACTTGTGTCTGCAGGTGAGCATATTTTTGAATGGTATCAGAGATTTCTGATAAAACAGGTAGAAAATTTAGAATGAAGATAGTATTTGGTATAGTTGGATATGTTTCTTGTGTCCTGGATCTGTTTCACTTCCAGAATTGATCACAGAGAAATGTTTCTCTTAGATACAGGCCAAAAGTTCTGTAAGACTGGTTTGTGTTGTATTATAATGTCACATTTTGTTACCACTGTTCCTGTATTAGGGTGAACCTGGTCCCCTGGGTGTTTCTGGTCCTCCTGGTGCCCGTGGTCCCTCCGGTCCTGTGGGTTCTCCTGGTACAAATGGTGCTCCTGGTGAAGCTGGTCGTGATGTAAGCTGTGTCTTATTTCCTCTTCAGGATTGCTTTTCTATTATTCTGAGCCAAAGACAAATACACAGAAAAGACAGATGCAACTGGAGGTTGTTCTGCTAGCAAATTTTTACCTTCTGGTGTCTTCAGGGCAGGACTCTAATAGACATGGATTCCTACCCCCAACTAGGTGACAGATTGTTCAAGGCACAAGTTGTGTCTGAAATACATCCTGGAGTCACTGGAGTGAATCTGGAGTGGAACAAATTGCTCCTTCTAATGCCCTGCCTTATGAGTGATTACTTGGAGGACAGGGCCGTGCTCCCAGTTCTTCATAGAGCAGCAAATAGACTTATCCATCCGATTTAACTACCCAAGTTAGTAGTTCACCTTGAAGAAAGGTATCCGTACAGTGGCTATATGTGACTTACACTGTAAGAACAGTTAAAGTATTAAAACATTATCTTGTCTCCTGTAAGCACAACTATATAAAGCTTTCTCTGGGCCTTGTCAGGGAAGCCTTTTTGATAACCTGAAGCATTGCGAAGTCCTGAGACTCACAAAGTTCAAAGACATCAGAGAGCAGTAATTTTATTTTATAAGTATTAAAAAGAAATAAACTTTCTGTTCCGTGGGAATTTTCTGAGGGAAAAGGTTTGCTAGTGTACATAGTGAAACAGTTGAAGTGACATTCACAAAGGAAGCCATTAAAGCTTGTGAAGTACCACAACAAAGTAATTTAGCTGTGACTACTGTTGAAGTCCTTTTCAGACACTGGCATTTTTCATCTTAAAAGTAGGTCTCAGTTCAACAAGAGTGCAAGCTAGATGAAGACCGCTATTGCCTTGACATTTTCATTTAGAGAGAAATAGCAAAACACAGTAATTTTCTTCTACACTGACCTTGCAAAACCTAAAATATTTGAAGACCATCTTATTTTTCTGAGAATATTAACATAATTAGGGGATTTGAGAGTGGCATCTGTAAGGAAGAGTTTGTTATCTTCAAGATTTATGCTATCCCATCTCAACGTCTTCTTACTCGTATTGGGAGCAATTAGACTGACACACAGTTCTACGTGAGATGAAGGTTGATGGAATTTAATGCTTTTTCATGGTATTTTAACAGGGCAGTCCTGGACACGATGGTCCTCCAGGCCGTGATGGTGCTCCTGGTTTCAAGGTAACTTGTTCTTTTCTTTCATTTCATAATCATGGAAGAAATATTCCAATATGTGTAAGACAGTAGCAACTCACTGTCTCTCCCTTCGCATTCCTTTGTCCCTAGGGTGAGCGTGGTGCTCCTGGCAACCCTGGTCCCAGTGGTGCTCTGGGTGCTCCTGGTCCTCATGGACAAGTTGGTCCTTCTGGAAAGCCTGGAAACCGTGGTGATCCTGTAAGTTGATGAGACCTTAATTTTTTTGATTAACACAGGACTAACATTTTTCCATCATATATATACATTATATATCAAAGCCTTAAAATACGTGTATAACTACTTTGGTTTCTGCAGACATGAGTTGAGCATGGAACCTTTATTAGGTATAATATACAGCAGTGACATGCATCTTCTATTCCTGTTTCAGGGTCCTGCTGGCGCTGTCGGACCTGCTGGTGCTTTTGGTCCAAGAGGTCTTGCTGTAAGTCTGATTTCTAAATACATTACCTCACTGACGCAAGAAGAGAAAGCGTGCTTTATTAATAAGGAGTCATGACTGTGCTGAAGATATGGGCCCAAAAAGTAGTGTATAAGGAGCTGTAAATATTTGTAGACCTAGAATATCAATCAGCATCCTCTCTTTTGGGACCAGTCCTGAAGCTTTTGGGATTGACACTCTTCCTGGGTGTGTTAACAGCATGTACATATATATATATATTTATACACACACATGTATCAGGGGCAACCTATGCCATAAGACAGAATGTTCATGCTTTATTCTTGCTTTGGCAGTAGTATATACCTCAAGCCTTCTTTTTTATTCCTCTGACACCTGTATCCCTTCCTAGGGCCCACAAGGTCCACGTGGTGAGAAGGGCCTACCTGGTGATAAGGGGCCTCGAGGTCTGCCTGGCTTGAAGGGACACAATGGATTGCAGGGTCTTCCTGGTCTTGCTGTAAGTAAATGATTTTCAGTATTTTGAATATAAAGAGAAAAAAAAGGAAATACCTTAGTGTGGAATTAGATATGCACAGCCCCGCAGGTAGATACCGCTTAATTCCACTCTGCATCATATTTCACAAGTCATAAGATTCTCTTTAATAGTCAACGCTCTTCACATAAAATGGCAAATTTTGATACTGCCATTGACAGTTGGCTTTAGAACTGTCAGTACCATTAGTTGCCCTGAAACTTGACTGCATTTGGCTAGCACAGAATTCAAAAAGCTTCGCCTTTGTTTTAATATTATTTTTGATTTTGGACAGAAATTGTAAAGCCTTCGTATCACAGAGAAGCAGAAGTAATTTGTAGATTTTCTTCCCTTTAAATTCTGGTATCCCCTTTAGGAATTCTGGCTTTTATTTTAAAGCCTTGTCCGAAAATCTGAAAAAAATAATATAGGAACTTTTATAGGTTATTCCCTTAAATATCTCTTCATGCTCTCCGTCCTCCCTCCCCAAAACAGGCATTTTATACCCCAGCTCCACTAAAAAATGCCATTAGTGCTAGATTCCCATTCACTGAGCCCAAATACACGTGCTGACTATAGCTCCCTCCTGAATCATGCTAATAGAAATGTGTGCCACTGCACTTTTTTTAATGATTATGGATGTATCTTTCCCAATAGGGCCAACATGGTGATCAAGGTCCTCCTGGTAACAACGGCCCTGCTGGCCCAAGGGTAGGTGAATTTAAGAGCATATTCAAATAACTCTCCCATTTCTTTTGTGCAATATATATGTACACTCCTGTTTATATGAATCTCTATTTGTAGTGTTTTCTACTGTCATTAAACTGTTTGAGATTCCCTTTAGGGACCGCCTGGTCCTTCTGGTCCTCCTGGTAAAGATGGTCGCAATGGTCTCCCTGGACCTATTGGCCCTGCTGGTGTGCGCGGCTCTCATGGTAGCCAAGGCCCTGCTGTGAGTATAACTTATTCTTTGTTGATTTAATACAATTATGTCATAGTTACAAGAAAATCACTTCAAAAGCTTAGCAGTTTAGGAAAAGATGTGGTTCAATTATTTGTTTTTTTTTTAAAAAAAGACTTCCAAGTGTCTGTTGTTATTTAACATTAAGCATTTCACTAATAGGCCTAAGCCTGAAGAGCTTGTTCCTTCCTTATTGCGAGACAGCAAATACACAAGGAAGATGTGGTAGTTCTACACTGCGCATCTTCTACTGCTTGAGCCCATAGCAGTCACTACAGGGCAGGTCCATATGTGCTGCCTCAGATCAGAGCTAAGGGCACTAGGAGTTAAGTAGGACTACGCATGTGCGGAAGCATTTAATTGAGAGAACCGTATGTGTAACAGAATGCTTCTTGTCTTTTGCTTTTGAAAAACTTTAGGGCCCCCCTGGCCCCCCTGGCCCCCCTGGCCCCCCTGGTCCCAATGGTGGTGGATACGAAGTTGGCTATGATGCGGAATACTACCGGGCTGATCAGCCTTCTCTCAGACCCAAGGATTACGAAGTTGATGCCACTCTGAAAACATTGAACAACCAAATTGAGACCCTGCTGACCCCAGAAGGCTCCAGAAAGAACCCAGCTCGCACCTGCCGTGACCTGAGACTTAGCCACCCAGAATGGAGCAGCGGTATGTTAGTGCCAGATATTTGCCCATTCTGGCTCAGGGAGTACTTCCAGCTCATTAGCTTCCCTTGATAAACGGTATCCTTGGCCACCCTGTGCAAATACTAAATGACCAATGAAGAAGTTCTCTCTGCCTCCACTGAAAATAGATACAAGGACATTCTGAAAAGCTCTTTATAGCTATTGTTGTGCAATTATTGCAATATTTGTTTCAAAACAGTATAAAAAGATTTAACCCTAGCTTTCAAATACAGTTTTTTATTCCCTAACAATCTAAAATATGTATTTATCCCAGTTGTCACCTTAATATTGTAACTAGTTTGATATTTATGACCTCTCTGAGTTCCTATATCAAATAAGTGAATATAAACTGAATGCAAATGTTAGGCTGAGTGATCTATTGTTTGCATTTCTTTCCTCAACTGCAGGCTTCTACTGGATTGATCCTAACCAAGGCTGCTCTGCAGATGCCATTAGAGCGTACTGTGACTTTGCCACTGGTGAGACTTGCATCCATGCCAACCCTGACAATATTCCCGCTAAGAACTGGTATATCAACAAGAATCCCAAGGACAAGAAGCACGTATGGTTTGGTGAAACTATCAATGGTGGCAGCCAGGTAGGTGATGTATGGGAGGATGATTGTTTCCTAAAGTGCTGTCTGAAAAAATCCCAAATCACTGGCTCTCAGCAAGCGAATACATAAATTAAACTCTCTTAGAGAAGAAATATAAAAAAGGGAACTAACTTTTGTCTCAAGGGAACAGGGCTACAGTTCTGGTTTGGATCACAATTTGCAAAAAGGATTTCTCAGTATTGTTCTGATTTTACTTGGTGTCTGCAAATGATCAATTTAGCACAACTAAGGGCTATTGCTAAGGGCAGCCCGGACTGGAATATGGTGCATTAGTATAAAGACAGTCCAGAAAGTGTCTGAAAAAAAAGTAAGAAAAACATTGTTGCTTATTCTTTTAATTGAGATTTTTTACAAATCACATGTACTACATTACACTGTTCCTGGAAAGATATTTATATTACACATCACAGATCGTGAGTGTAGGCCACCATAACATTCAGAATTGCCAGTGTAAGTAAAAACAAGAAATAGGTCTACTTGCACATTAGACACTGTACCAGCCAATTGCAAAGAAATCACTTTTGTACAGCTAAGGAGACCTAATTACATAATTTTTAAATGAAACTGAGTGGATCTTATGATGAAATTGTAGTTTCCAAGGTCTTTAATATAAGAACACAAGATTGATCACACTGGGTCAGAACAAGGGTCCAGGGCAGCATAGGGTCCTGTTTCTTACAGTGGCTAAAAGTAGATGCTGTAAAAGAATACAAGAATGAAGTAAACATTTGTAGTATCCACAGACACTATTCCATTAGACTAAAAAAAGAATAATATCAGGATTTGGAGACAGGCATTGTTTCTGTGTATCTATAGAAAGAATGGATTTCTTATCTTTGAACTTCTCTGATCTTGTCTTCGAATCCCCACAAACTGTTAACTCTCCATCTTGGAACAGAGTTCTGCAATTCAACTACATCCACTCATGTCTAGTTTTCAGCCTACCTCCTACTAGTTGTATTTGATGCTCTTTAGCTCTGGAGTTGCAATAGACAAGTGGTTGCAGAATTAAGCATTGGTTTTTTTAATATTCCTAGATCAAATATCACATACTTACATTACAAACATCCACCTTTCCTCAGCAATACAATTGACTGGGTTTCCTTCTGGTTTTCAGTTTGAATACAACAATGAAGGAGTGACCTCAAAGGATATGGCCACCCAACTTGCCTTCATGCGTCTGCTGGCCAACCATGCTTCCCAGAACATCACCTACCACTGCAAGAACAGCATTGCCTACATGGATGCGGAAACTGGCAACCTTAAAAAGGCTGTTGTACTGCAGGGATCCAATGATGTTGAACTACGAGCTGAAGGCAACAGCAGATTCACTTTCAGTGTTCTTGAGGATGGCTGCTCTGTAAGTAACACAGAAACCACAGGCGCCATGATTGCCCATGCTTAAGCACACGATTAGGGAAAGAGTTGTGCTTTGATTCCGAATTGGGTTATCATTCAGACCAGCGAAATTCAGACCAGACCTACAAAACCAATTACGCCAGATCTTTAACAAGTGGGACGTACTGGAGTACAAACAAATCCTACCTTGTACTGTGCAGCGTGGCAAAAAAGAAGCAGCTTTTCAGAGGGACCAGACCCAAATTCTGTGTAAGCTGGAGATTAATTAGAAAATAGTGCGCAAGCTGTAGGAGGGACAGGATCTTTAAAACTCAGGCACTGAGGATTTAATATCAGTGCGAATAATATGGTAGTTTCTGTAGAGCATCACACATAAGACTTCAGAAGATTAAAGCAAGTATTTTCTCTGTATCAGAGATCTAAACAGCTGGATATGGGTATCTGATTTGCAAACAATGGCAGCAAAATTAATATGAAATTATTTCAGAAATTATCCATTCAGGTGAAACAATTCTCAGTACTATGAACAATGCAGTAACAATTGTAATGAATCTTCTCTTGCAGAGAAAGAACAATGAATGGGGCAAAACGATCATTGAATACAGAACAAATAAGCCATCTCGCTTGCCCATCCTTGACATTGCACCTTTGGATATTGGCGGCGCTGACCAAGAATTCGGTTTGGACATTGGCCCAGTCTGTTTCAAATGAATGAACTAAAATTAACTTAAAGCCTCTCCCAAATTATTCTCTTGTCATTTCTTTTTATAATGAAAGCTGACTCCTTCCATTTCTTCTGTTCATCTACTTGCTTAAACTCTGGGCGAAAGAGAAGGAGAAGAATTGATTGGAGCATTGTGCAATGAAATTTAATACAGCCCCAAAAGGACTGGGAAGTCTTTCAAGTTTCAACACCTTGCCTTGGGAAATGTCAACCTTTGTAAAGAAAAAAAAAAAACCAAAATAAAAAATCATGAAAGTTCGCACCACTTGTGGCCTTTGACTATCTTCCACAGAGGAAGTTTAAAACCACGACTTCCAAAGGTTTAAACTACCTCATACACTAAATCAAGTGTGATCCACATCTTTTGTAGGTACTTCTCTATATGACCTGAGGTACTTCAGTTCCACTCAAAATATAGTGGTGCTAATTGCATTATTACAGAGTATCTTTCCAATACTTGAACTTTGATGGTGCTAGTAGCATTTAAAATATCACTTCTCTGTTTCTTTGAAGTCTGTCTCAAAACTTAGAATGTCCTGTCTCACCCGCAGCTTAAGCATGTGGATCATTTTTCCTCATCTTTGTCCTTTTCCTCCAAAATCAGGTGCTCCTGCTTTCAAATCTCATTTCCATCTTCTACAATGGGTAAAAAAGAAATAATAAATCATCATTTCTCAAAAAAAGAAATAAAATGTATTTTGTATATGTGAGATGTTTAAATAAATTGTGAAAAAAATGAAATAAAGCATGTCCAGTGTTCCAAAAGAAATTACTTAATGAGTTAAGTTACTTACTTAGATGCCTTGGCAGATATTCATACCCAGAATTTAAAATACATTCGCATGACTGCAATTCTCTCAGCCCATGGCTGTAAAACATTTGCTTTCAGCATTCAAACTCTGCCTTCAACTGTCTTACGGGTGTGATTGTCTGTTCAACTCTTCATTTCGATGCCACCTTTTGGAAGGTCCACAAGAAACTCAGTAACTCCGTGCCTCATAGCATGAGAAGTTCAAAAGCAGAAATGATTCCTTCCTTTTTTTCCAAATGCTAAGCAGGATTAATGGCTGAGAGAAGAAAAATGAGGCTTCTGTCTTACACCTGAAGACAGAAAGCTCCTTGGTGCTGTGTGCTTTGGAAATGGTGTGCAGAAGACCATGCAAGGTATCTCTGAATTTAGTTGTCTTGTCAGGAAGACTAGCATTTGTTTGGTCCTCATAGTTCATTCAGTTCTGTGTAAGACATGGAACTATCTGCTGTTGCTAACCTTCATAGTTTGCTATCACAAAAAACACCACAAGAAGCAAAGACTGCTCTTATCTGAGGCCTTTTAAGAGACTGCTATCATACAGTGCTTTTCTGAATACCCTAAACGAACCTCACTTCCAACAGCCATGTTTTTGGAATTGGGAAGGCCCTTGGGAGAATACACAAAGGACCATGAGGACAACAGCAAAAGCAGGTAAGGGGAGAGGTGAGACAGGCTGAGTCAGCAGGAACCCCCAAAGGGAAGCATGAAGAAAATACCCAGAAGAAGGTCTTTGTAACCTAAAGGTTAGTGGCTGAGAGTCTGAAGGCAGCTCCAAACAGCGCAAGGAGGAACAAGCACTAAAAACTGTTTCTGAAGAAAGTTTTTTCCCTCTTGCTTGCAAAGTATTGATTAAGGAAAAAAGGGCAAATATCAAGTGCAGCTGCTATGTGCCCACAGCTGTGTGCTGAATTAACAGAAGGGGAATTGCCATGATAAAATACAGCCCATTCTTTCTTAAGGGAGTAAAACATACTGCAGGTAAACACCTGAATTCATTCATTGGACCATGATGATTCTTACAGTGTTAATATTTCAATCATTTCTTAGTTTTAGTATTTCAAAATACAATTTTTGTTGATGTAAAAAGAAAATAATTAAATGCTTTAAAATGGTAAAGAGTTTCTTTTCTCACATAGGTTATCTACATGCCAGGAAGTTCCTACAAGGACCGAAAAGATGAAATTACATCCCTCAGTCTACGTAATCCACTAGGATGTATGCAAAAGTTACTGCTAGGGCTGGGAGGTGGACTATTGCTGCCTGGGAAGGAAAAAAAAACCTCACGGTTAAAGTAACACTTCAGGTTTAGAAAGGAAACTACAGAGGGCAAATGCTGTCCCTTTTGTCATCTTCTGATTTCTCCTTTGCTCTCTGTGACCTATTCCACGGCACAGCCTGCTGGGCAGAGAATGCTACCTTTCTACCAGCCCATTGGTAACACCCAAATTCTTCTGTTTTCACACTTTCGCCACAAAAGTGGACTTGCTTGGAAATTAAACCAGAAAAAATATGTAGCACCTACCTCAAAACTTCTAGTCTGATTAGCACCGAGAAGACACTCACTTTGGCGTGCAGGTTTTGAGCTCATCAGAACTTACTGCCCAATCAAGCATTTTGCTTATGCTACGCGCGATATTGAAGAAACTGTCTTTCCCCTCGAGGACCGTAGCTAAAAATAAGTGAGATAACTGCAGAGAGAGCAGGGAGCCTTCATATTGTCTAATTTGAGGAATATAAAATGTTGAGTAAACTTCTGGTGAAGCACAGGACCAGAATTGCTGGGTAAGGCTGGGCAGGGAGGCTGAGGGCCATGACGTGCACAGTGCTTGGCCATGGTATGATCGGGTAAATGGAAGTCCTGGAGCATTCAGACTGTTTTCCTCCCTGAAGTCTGTGGCATCGATCAGGCGCTTGTGTGGTTAATAAATGTGTCCCGTCTGAGAGTTCCTTAAAGCCATCTCCCCAGGAGATGAACAGAGTTTAAAAGGCTCCTGTCAGTAGGTGCTTTGAATTGCATCTAAGTTGAAGCCTGAAGTGTCCTCTACAAATACTCTTTATTGTATCCATGTATCTTACGAAAAAGTCTTCAGAAGTATTTAAAGTGCATCTCTGTGTATGAACTGGGCTTGCTACGTAGTCCTCTTGACACCTGAATTTTACTGGTTGTGATGGGCAACAGCTCTTGGGACTGGTTTGCGCTTTTATAAGCATGTATTTCCATGAGCACGACTCCCTCTCAGTCAGCCTGTGATCCCAGCGTGCAGGGCAATCATTCGGATAAACGGGAATCAAACAAAACAGAGGTTGCCAGGGGGTGATGAATTCAGTCTCCCCTTTCCTTGCTCCTCCTGAGCGTACCTTGCTCTCCTGGGCCCAGTGTCAGGCTGATAGATGCTGTTTCCCATTTCAGCAGGCTCAGCTGGCAGCACGTCGGGCTCTCTCTAGCATTTGCTTTTGCGTGAACATGGTGTAAAGTAGGTAAAATATGGAGGTGATGAGAACACGGTAAATTCAACCAAGGCAGAGCAAAAAGAAGCTTCAAAACCTGGAAAGCTGACATAGAAGGGACGGTTGTAACTGTGCAGGCTGCTTCACTGGGAAGAGAATCATGAGCCACTGACATGACAACTACCTTAAAGATCTCTGTTTATGACTTTAAAATATGAATAAAGTGCCAAAGACTACAAATAGACAAATTTCCTTTAATACAAGTAAGGGACAAAACAACATTAACAGATTAACAAATCTACATTGCCACTACACAGCTTCAAACTGCAGCTTTTGACGTGACTTTTGGTTAGTTAGTTTTCCTGTTGTGCTTAGTGGTTTCAGACAGGATCTCCTAGAAGCTGGTTTTCTACCACCCACTTGATGCAGTGTTTTACAGTATTAGAATAATGTATACCAATTTTGAACAATGAGATAATAGCAAGTTCAAATAATGAAATTTTAAGACATGCTACCAGAAGTAATCTCTAATTCATCTAGTTTTATTTAGGCTTCATTCTTAGCTCATTAAAATACCACTAATTTTCTGTATTGCTCCCCAATAAATCTCAGATGCAAGATGAATGCAATCTATGGTGCATAAACAAAGATCTTCTGCAGAAATTACTGTACTTCCATATTCTTAGGCTAGAGTAAATTTGTCCTTTCCTGGAAAATAGGTGGTTGAATACAAGTGTTACATGAGCAAAATTTCCTAAACATGATTCCATGCATAAGTATAGTCTCCAACTACTCATGAAATGATGGTTCTTATTAAGCCAAATATAAGCATCAAAACAAATACAACATTTGAATGCCATTTTGAACACAAGCATTTGAAATATATGTAATTCATTCCAATAATTGCTGTCAACCCCATCTTAAAAACACGTATATATTTTATTTTCTCTCCCTGCTTTCAAGCTACTGAAATCGGTTCTTTGGGTGAAATGAAACAAGTTATCCCAATGCCAATTGTTAAGACCTTTAGTGAAACAGCAAGAGCAGTTTTCCACCGTTTCCACAGGCTTAGTGCACCACCTATTGACTTACACACTAATTGCTGGCCCCTGAAGAGTATTTTTCTAGGTTTTTTCCCTGAATTCACTGCCATGGTTACTATCCAAATCTTCTGATCTGCCTGTGGCCAAGAATATCCCAAGGGCTATTTCTGTAACAGCATCACAACTCATCCTAAACGTATATCAGCTTATCAGAAGAACACGCATCCAAACCAGGAAAGCTCCTGGCAGCAAACTGCAGTCTCACTTGGGGTAGAAAAGACTCAAGACAATAACAATTTAGTCTTTTAGTTGTTAGGTGCTATGAATCCAAACCAGCAGATGCAAAGTCATCTGCTTAATAGCTCCCCAATGAAGCAAACTCTTGTTAACATGCTGCCCGTAACTCACCTATCAGCCTTCTGCAACCACCTCTGTGCAAAGCTACTGCTGTTAAATGGACTGCTGTCGTTTTGGGTATGCAGTGTGTCTTGAACAGGTCAGAGCAAAAAGAATTTAACTCACAGAGGAGCTGCACAGAGGAGCTGGTGGCTTGTGCCTACAGATGAGAATGTCCTTGGCTGGCTTCATTCCCTGTGCCTGCTCTCTTTGCCCCGTGAGAGGAACTAACGTTTCAGCTCCCTCCTCCTGAGCTGCGATGCCCTCAGCTCGTTTGGGAGTATGAGCTCTTTGTCTCTCCTGGAGCTTCAGGAATCACATTCCTACCCCCCACGCCATCCCCTGCCGCAGGTTAACCATTAAATATGCATTTTGACAAGCATGTCAATAGTAAACAATACTGTTTCTAAGACCTTGCTCATATTTGAGCCAGTGTTTTCTCTGGCCCTGTACACAATGATACTACCATCTCCACAGCCTTTATTGTTTTCTATATACCAGGATCTCACAGATCACTTCTTTGTGATAAGACTTGGTTATCCATTCCAGGTGTGAACACTCTCTTAATAAAATTACAGGCCAAGGACGGACTTTCAGATTAACTGACTTTCTCGCTCACCTTCTTTCCTGGTCGGTAGCAATGTTCTTATCTTCTCCTTATCTTCTGCTCCAGAAGCTTAGTCTATAATCATGTTCTCTATGTTAATTCTACATAAATGCATCAGAAATTTCATATGCAACAACTCAGTAGCTGTTTTCTGTGGGCTTTGTCTAAACAAAGCCTTTACCTCTTTGCCACAAAGATGACAGTGCACTGTTCAAACACAACATGAAGAACAATTGCGTTGATTACTATTGACCCCTTCATCTGTTTCTTAGCACGGTTACAAAGTTTAAGAGATATTTCAGTTAAACTCATAGCCTTTTACTATCTGACGCTCTGAAATTTTGATAGCATGATCTTCTAAAAAATAACAATTTTATACCGGTTATCTGGATCTAGTCTCTTGAAAACAGCTGGGATTTCTTTTCCATTTCCAAGTTGCTTTACACTCTTCTGCCACCTTGAGGGCATAGAGCCATCTGCGGAAAACCAGGAGGTGTTTTTAAGACTGGTGCCTTATTTGTAGAGTGGAAGCCCTCTGTCAAAGCCAACAGACAAGACCAAAGACTTCCCCTGGTTTTATTAGCTCCTCTTTTGCATCTAGATCAAGGCCAGCATTTTTTCTTGGCTGTTGGGTCACCTCTTTACCAGCTAATCATCTGTTTCCTGCTACCAAGCCAACAGTATGCTAGAGTTTTTGCTTTCAGCTTTGAAAACAGCATTTTGTTTGCCTCTTTCCTAGTATTTAGATGGTTATGCTCCAGCACTATAGAAAGGAAGACACCTCACAAAGATTAAATTCTTGCACGTACCATGAAAGCAGGCAGATGTGCAGTGGAGAGAGAGCCCTAACAGTTTTCCCCGTGAGAGAAGGGCTAGTTCATGAAATGAGAAGAAGAGAGAGCTGATAAAGGATATAGACTTCACTGGTTTCACTGTATGTGGATTTGTTTTGTTTTTGAGCTTTAGAGAAAGTCATATGCTGTCAGTTAAGCCTCTCAGTACATGTGTTTTTAAAGCATAAGCAAAACATCACATCAAAGACTTAGATCCATATGCCAGCCATTAGAGCAATTATTAAAGTGTGCCATGCACACTTTTAATAGAGAGGAGATTTGAAGCTAGAAGCAAATAACAGCTGTCCTGTAGATTCCAACTCACCAGGCTTTTACACAAAATTTCTGGAAATGGCACAACTACTCAGCTGTTAATTCCTAAATGACAAATCTTTGCTGAGCCTGAGGTGCACAGTAGCCCGTGTTGACATTTTGTATACATATGTTTACATTTCAACATTGTAAAATTACATAGATGCATTAGAGCTGACAGCAACCCAACAGAGCACCATATAGACAAACAGGTTTTACAAAACAATGTGAACCCTAGGGAACACTCTGTAATATTCTGCTTAAATTAAGCTATTTCTATGCAATTTCATCATTAAATAATGACCCATGGAAATATTTCAGCATGTTAATTCATTGATGCTACTTCAGGAAACTAATGTTTTAATGAGCCTGAGGCTAACAGAGAACTTGTTTTCCAAAGTTTCATAGAATGGTTTAGGTTGGAAGGGACCTGAAAGGTCATCTAATTCCAACCTCCCTGCCATGGACAGAAGGAAGGAATGGGATTATCCGTCCCTGGGTGGGCTCAAACCACCAGCCTTTCAGTTAACAGCCGAACGGGCTAACCAATTGCGCCACAGAGACTCCCTTATTACAAATATCCCTGTAATAAAAAATATTTTTCCTTCCTAAAATAAAATTACCTTCCTAAAAACATTGATTCCTAGTAGCAGAGATACTCTGCATTAAATCCTACTATATCCTGGAATCTTTCAAGCTGGAAAAAACCTTACAATACAGTGTTTCACCATAGTAGATTTTTTCATATGGGATCTAATTAATTCTGTGTTTAAATGCAAAAACTACTCAACAGTACCCTGCAAATTGCAGGAAGAAATGACAATCGAAAAAAATAAGACTGTTCTTATTGGAGAAATTATATGAGCTGGCAGGTTCTCCCTCTTAGTAGTGAGAAAAGAGCCCTCCTCCAAAGGCTTGATCTCTCACTATCAAAATCAGCAGATAGGGATATTTTCCTCTCTGACCTCAGTCAAGCATTCCCAGTTCCACCAAACTTCGAACTCATGTAAAGAAACTTGGGAAATTAGCATAACTCTAAAGATCCAGAGTTATATTCTGGAGATAACTTTGTAAAAAACTGACTTCTTCCATTTCTAATACAGCTTGGCTTTCACTCCTAAAAGAATATTACAGAATCAAGCATATAAGTATCAGTTGCTTGGAAAAATCAGAGGTGACAAGACATGTAGTAATTTCAGAATTTCAAAAAAGTGTATTTTTGCACTGGTGTCCGTAACAGTCGAACACAATTTTTCATTCACAAATAAAGCTCCTCATACTTTGACTTTTCCATTTTAGCTTTTGTCCCATAGACTAGTCAGACCCTCCCATTTTTATATTTGCTTTTAAGCTCTGAATTCCAAGTTGCTCTGCGGAGCTGAGGTATTTTCAGTGGTGGGCCGAAGGATGTTGTGCAGCCTCCCTCCAGCAGCATTAAATAACCTAGTCAAGTATTTGACAATCAACATAGGTATATTTAATATTTTACTATATTTTACTTTCTATTTTGGAGAGGTTGTGAAACACTAAATTGCACACAAACAGTGGCGATCAAACATGAGCGAAAATGGATTGGTTACATTTGGGGTCTGAAACCCGGTAGAACATTCTTCCAGTTTCTCATAGCCAGTAGGAGATGCCACTTCATTCGTCATTAATACTTACACTGTCCTTAATTTTTCTCCAGACAAATGGCCTTTGTGACATTGAAGTTTGCCTCTGTCCAAGCTTAAGGATCAAAGGATTGAGTTTCCTGTCCCAAGGTTTTCTTATCCACTGGGGTATTTTCCTACTCCAGTGTTCAAGGCAGTATTGCAGTCAATAATAGCTGCTTCACTTCTCGCTTTCTTTTCTAACAGAAAAGCTTCACCTTCTTGTTCCAGCTTTTTACCTACCTTCAACTCTCAAAATCTCACTCCTTCCTTATACTGCTTTTATGCTTGTGAACATTGTTTTGCCAGGAAATCCAGCTTGCCTTTTCATCTAAGCCTCTTCATGATGTTCTTTTGATCATTTTCTAGGTTTTGACTGTTTTTCTGTCAATCACACTGTTTTCCTTGCTGTGTTTTGCCTTATATTGCTTGCTGACCCCATTACAGACTCCGGGCTTTAAAAACTGAACTGATTCTTTAAGAATTAAGGGAATGAAGAGAACTGCTTTACAGAGATGCTTTACCTTCAACCAACATTCATATCAGGTACAGCCTGATCTCTCTCTTCCTCTTATCAAATATTTTTTCCTCAACCTGTGCCATTTCCTCAACTTCTGGAAGGTTGCATGCTATCTATGCATCCAAAGGTCCTGGAACACGCAAACCTTTTTTAGCAGTATCAATAGTCACAAGCCATGAGCAAAGCTGTAAGAGTAGGTGCTGTGCAAGCACAGAGCAAAAAGATCCCTCCTGGAGCAGAAAGAGTGAAGCCTATCCAAGGAGTGGTAGAGGACAAGTAGCCACGTCAACTGACTTTTAAAGAACTTTTAATAGGAATTCTAAGATCTTATAGATTATATTTAAGAAATTACATCTTTAGGCCTAAAGTATTTCAAGATGGTATCATAGAAAGGAGAAACAAAGAAGCAGGAATTTGAGCACAAAACAAGACAAGATTGGTCCAGTCTGCACAAAGTATAAAAATCAGGTAAAGACTGTATCTAGTTGGCCTAGAGACAGGGTGAAAAGTCAGTTGTATTTTCCTGTTAGATTTGTAGTAATGCAGCTTTATATTAGTGATTAGATATTAACCCCTAGAAGGGATGTGGACTCAGGCATTGCTCCTCTGGGATGAATCCCATGCTCGTTCAGATGTTTGCACTTCAAGATGCATTGATTTTTTAATCTCCTGCAGCTCATCATCTGAATCTTTGGCAAGACTTATCCTTAAAAGCTGGGCTACCTACTAGTATTTTTTTAACATTTCTTTAGCTAATGTTCTTTAATATTTTAAAATGTAGGAGCAACCAGTACTAAGTTGTTTTCCCTTCCGTTAAATTTATAAAAACTATTCTGCCTATGCATTTCTTTCATGCAATCTTTTATGACGTTGTTTTAGTTCATTTGCTATATTCCCTAATTAGTATCTTCTGTAAAGTTCTTCCTGGAGCTTCCTTGCCTCTCAGCTTCATGTCAGGCTAATCAATAAATGAAAATCAAGTCTCACTCACACAGGTACCTGACCTTTTTATCAGAGTACGCCTACCTATCTGTGACAAAGGTGACCGTTGAGGCAGGGTGTACACACATAAGCTGCCTGAGACTTTGATGTAGGACTTTTTGAATGCAAGGCTAAGTACTTTTTAATAGACCAGTATCAGACAAACTACTAAGGTACTGCACAGAACGTTAATGATGTTTAGTGTTAACGATTTTCACTAGAGATTGCACTGATAGAAGTGGAAATTATGTTTTCTCTCTGTTTTAAAGAGAAAGTGGTAATTACAGGATGGCATCTGTATTGCTGGCAGCCAGAAGAGAAGGCTTCTAATGCTCCACAAATGTGACACAACTTGGACAGTGGCTGTCTCGGCTTTCAAAGATTGCCCCATAAATATAAAGAATTCTGAATATTCAAGAGCATCTGGGAGCATAAGGGGGAATCAGGAAGAGAAACAACTTGAAAACAAAGTGTTGATGAAAAAGGAATAACTCAGTTTGACAAGGAACTAACAGCAACTGCCATTTTCCCCCAACCAAGAGTCAAGAAAAGAGAGGGAGAAAATAAAAAATAATAGTACCTGCATACCAAGAAACTCATCTAAATTGAAAATTCTTAACCCATTACATTGGTGAATACAAAACTTTGAGGATAAGAATCTATGCAGCTGAAAGAAAACAGATTTGCATGAATGAGCCATGCAGAGTCCCAGTCCGAATTTGAGAGACTGCCCAGCGGCGCAGTGATGAACACAACCCACCATGCAGGAAGATGCAGCCTCTTGACTCGCCTCAATAGAAGAGGACAGATCACTTAAACATTTGCAATCTGCCTATTTCCCTTCCCTGTCTCCATCCCTCCAATCCACCTCTAATTCAGATCCACAGAAATCTGAAATGAAAATGCTATTAAGCCTCATGTTATAGAACCACAGATGAATTTATCTCTTAATGATAAAGCTAAATATAGCCTCTGTACAAGTGATTTCAAAACTATTTCACATAATATCAGCTTTTAGTACAGACTATTGAGGAACTATTTTGATAACTGTTACAAAATTAGAAATCTGTAAAAGTGGTAATTTGTGACAGAATTTCCAAGATCTTACAGGTTTGATGGCCTATTTGTTTCAGTATTTGGCTGAGACAGTACTCAGGGTACACTGCTTGACTGAACAAGTCCACTGAGAAAAAAACTTCCTGCTTTCTGTACTCCCTCTTCATTAATGTAATCAAATACTTGCAATAGATGGCTACCATGCATGCACACACCACATGGAAACTTGATGCTTACGGAAAGATTGTTTCCCATGATGAGGCTGAGAACTCAGCCATTAAAATGTCTGATGCCGTCATTTGGCAAGAACACAAAAGCTGCTAAAGCAAAAGCTGCACTACTGAAAATATTACTCTGCCCAGGAATCTGTTGGAGATACAGATGTATTTCTGGACTTACAATATGACCAGAACAATCCAACAATGCTGCACAAATTAAATTAAGATATGATATGGTTTGGGGAATGGCAGATCCTACTGATTAATTATTCAGCACTGAACCTGTAAGGTAATGTAGGGAATATTAAAGTTAGTATATAACAAGCAGTTATATGGTTCATATGTTCCTTATGAACATATGAACAGTTTCCTTATGAAACTTACGAATTAGAGGTAAATCATCATTTTTCCTCCAGCTCAGGTGCCAATATTCCTTACTATATATACTTGTGAAAAATTAATTCCACTCCTATAAGCACATAAAAACTCTAAAGGGAAAATATCACATGAGAATGCCCTAATATTCCTCTGACCAAGAATGTTTAAATATTAGCTATAGTATAGCTGACTTTATACTATAGTAGTCACTTTATCTGTTCTTACATGCTTACAGTCCTTGGGACTGCCTTGTGCCTTTGACTGAGCACAGCAGATCTAACTCCAGAAGTTACACCTGGCTGTAATGCTGAAAAAAAAAAATCAAGAGAAGATCTACTGGGAACTAAGCGTATCAGCAAACTCGTATGTGCATGCCAGGTTTGACCCACGGCACAAAGTTCTCCTTCCATTTACACTGAGCCTGCCAAGCAAAGTCAGGAAGCAGTAAAAAAAGAAATATCTCACCTAAATTATACCTGTCTAAATTTAAACTTACCTAAATTCAACAGTCACCATTCCTAATGGTAAATCATCCACCTTATTCTAACTTATGAGTAAACTACTGGCACCTTACTTCCACCAGTTCTACAGATTAGTTTAAAATAGATTGGTTCACTGTAAGTTGGTGGAGTTAGGTGAGACAAACCCCATCTTTCCTTATTGCTTTATTATATTGACACATAGGGGAAATAGCGCAGCCAAAAACCATGTTAATATTTTTAGCTCCTGTCATTGCAGTCTCTTACCAAAATAATGAATTCATATAAACCTAGGCTACATCTGTAGAAAACAGAAATGTGAAATCCCGCCTGTGGCTTTTCACTCTTAATATTCATAGCCGTTACCCCATGCAGCAGTGTCACATCTCCTTTGCCTCTCAAAGGAACTGCTTCTCTGTCTACTGGGTCTTCTCTCTGTAGTTACTCCAGGTGTTCCCCTCCCACCGACAGCTTTTGGTGCTTCCAGCAGAACAAGCAGAACGCCAACATGAAGCTTTAGCGTTTTCACACCAAAAGCTGAGGTCTGACTGACCAGAAGAGCTAGCAGACTTCTGGTTTACTTCCAGCACACTAAGTTTATCAGCAGACAGGAAAATAAAGTCAGTACACAATGGAAATTACAAAGCTGCTTCTAGCTAATATTAGTTCATGTCTGGCGTCGGTTTCATGGGGTACTTAGCAATCCCTAAAGAGCCCTTTATATCACATCTTTTATATATAGTGGCTTTGGTGTGAATTACTTAGATACATGTAATGATGCAAAATTCAAATAGCTTGTGAAAAACCTGTAGAAGCAACACCGCACGCAGGCAAACCACTTCCTAACTCATGGCACTTCAGCCAAAAGCTTCTGACTGAAATGAGGGAGACCTCTCTTGTTGAACACCTAAGCAATCCTCCGAAGGAGCAGTGAAGTAAAAGCAGATGTCTTGCTCACATCCACGTGCATATTTAATGTATACAGGTGGATTGTCTTAATTAAGATATTTAACCTGCAACAGTATGCATTTGTACAGTCCTAAAATAGCAGAAGTGTAATCCACATGTGGAGTTTTCGGGCATCACTGAAGGCCAGTGTTAGTGCTTCAGGGCAAATGAGGAATGCCCAATTGCCCAGGGACTTCCAGCGGCAGGCAGCAGATTTGAAACAGCCCTGCAGAGGCTGTGGGACAGAGTTACTCTTTCTGGAGGCTGGAATTTTCTGAGGTATCTACAAACAAAAGTATGGTTGTTTTGATATCTTCTCAATTTCTGCTGCTCTTTCATAGGAAGAAGCTGATTTAATTGAAGATGTCGCAGTAGAGAGCTGAATTCTTTTTTAATTGGGGGAGAAAATTTTAAATTTTGCTGCTCAAGCATTGCAGCCATCCTAACTCGGAAGCCGAGCCAACACTCCGGGAGCTCCAGTTGAACTCTGTGCTTTCTGCACCTGCACCACGCAGAGTAGCAGCCTTAGCTTGGGCAAGTTTTGAGGAGCTACGCTCAAAACCGTAAATGCTCTTTGCAGACTTGCAGCACAGCCAGAAAACTTAACACCGTTATACTGCAGAATGAGACAGGGCGAAGTAAACGTGTTTTGGTTGGATGAAAAGTCTTACTTGCTCATGAATAAATGTTATAAAAATGAATAAATGTTATAAAAATAGATGAAGAAGAGTATCCGTGGTCCTCAATGACTGCAGGAAAGGAAAGAGACTTCTCATAAGACTGTTAAGAATCATTAATGAGCAACAATGCAAAAAGCTACAAAAAATATTCTAGTGAATACTTTCAGTTACAGAAGCTGTTAAAAAATGTTTATGTTGCTTCCTAAAGCTGTTACTTGAACATATGTGAAATGAGTACAAAGAAAGCTAAACACTAACAGGAACATTTTAACACATAATAAGGTTTGTGCACAGTAAGAAGACTTTGAAAATTCTTGGCGTTTTGAATGCTGCGTGATGAAAAAGTAATTCATGAATGGGAATTTTTAATTTAGGGAGTAAAAGAATCCATACTATGACCAGGTTTGGTGGGTTTTTGTTTGTTTGGGGTTTTTTGTTATGTTTTTTAAAGAAAAAAATAACCCAGTCATTACAAATCTGTACACTTGGGAGTTTACCTGGTACCTTTTTTTCCTCTCTCCCTGAGAGAAAAAACCTGAGCACTTTAAAATAGTAAAGTGTTTTTATGATTTTTAAAAATTGCTCAGAAACTGAATGAATTAAAAAATTCAATTGAACAGAAAAAATACAGATAAGTTGGCCGATGGTAAAGAATTGGTTGGGTGGAAATGGCATATACATTGAACAGTGCACATCAGAAGAATACTTAGAACTCAGATCTTGTACATACATTATGTTTCCATAATGCTTTAAGTTCTTCTGTTTTTTTCAGATAAGATTTGAAATGAAAACTTTGCTTGCAGTGTGTAGACTCCCTGGTTTTGTTTCAAATGTTTCACTTCTTTTTTTTCCCCTCTCAATTATTTTTTCCACATCTTATTAAATGAATAATCAAATTCAATGATCTGCAGAACTTACAGAATAGTGTTGTTTGGATGTCAGGGCAATAGAAGGATGGTGAAATGAAAACCAGAATCTTTTTTTGTGTTCAAAATCCAGATAACTAATGATTATTATTTATGCTCTCAGATAAAACAAACTTCTTTCCATTCATGTCTTTTGGCCAGTCCTAATGAAAAGATTTCTGCTAGATCTGAGGGAGAAGAAGTATTTCAAAATCTGCCAAGCACAGTAAGTACTTCATCATGAACACCAGGCTTGGCTGCTTGCTGTTTATTTCCCATATTTATGCGAATACATGCTGAATGCTTTTCCTGAGCCTTATGTTTGTTTACTTATGGTTTATATATGGTCACTTTATTTCGTGGAAAGGTGTTTCCCGCGTGGGCCTGCCCTCATCGCCTCAGCCTGCAGCTTCTCCTCTCAGCTGAGGGCCAGGCCTCGGCCTGCTGCGGCCCAGCACCTTTCTGCAGAGGAACAGGACTTCCCTTTTTTAACATTTCAGCATTTCACTCGCAACACACACCGTTTTTTTCGTTTTTGTTTTTCCTGTAAACCCAAGTACACCTGTGAATGTGCTTCAGCTTCCCTGTACAGTGTTACCTGCCTTCAGAGGGAGTCAACGTCTCCCAGCCCGGGCTGACCGCTCCCACGTCAACTGAAAAGTGACAAGTGTTTTAAAAATCGCGTTACTTGGGGAAAAAAACAGCCGGCGCTGCCAGCTGTCAGGTACCGGCTCAGCCACAGCACCTCGCCCAGCGACTCTTTCAGGAAGCACTGTCCCAACGACCCCTCGGCGCGGAGCGAGGGGCCGCCAGGGTCCCCTCCTCGCCGCCGCCACCGCCCCTTCAGCCGCGGGCCGAGCCCGGGGGGATCCCCCGCAGCCCCGTCCCGCCGCGGGG
>VYZM01013367.1:8198-40106 GCA_013398915.1 Dromas ardeola | reverse complement strand
TGGAAGCTTTTGTTTAAGCACAAGGGAAGTGATACCATGTCTCTGTCTCTTCTTGCGAAAAGCTTTGCTATAGTGCAAGTGTTTGAGGACTGTGAGCTTGGTCTTGATAGAATCAGCAGTGCCTTGTAAATTCCCATTCTTGCAGACCTCAGACCTTGCACTACTTTCATCTCTTTCTGTTCACCTTGTCTAATTTGCAGTTCTAGATAAAGCTCCAGATTTTCTCGTAGTAATTGAAGCAGAAAGTCTGTCTCATAACATGTGGCTTCCAGCAGCCCTAAAAAGTAGATAGAAAACACCCTATTCTTTAGGATTAGCGCAAGTTTCAGTGGAGTAAAAGAGCAGTTTTCTTTGAGTGTAATGAAGACAAGGTTTCACAGAAAGTGTTAAGTATGGGTTGTAGTACATTGTTTGTGCACAAGCTAGTACAGGTACTTGCTATTTCATTCACTACCATTTTCCCTGTTTGTCAGTGCTCTGAAATGCCAAGCATGACAAAAATGTTGGAGGGCAACTTCTCTTGCAGTGAACAGTGTTTAGTTTTGTTCAGTTATAAGGCAGCAGAATTTGACATGGAGTTTGCTGGAAGATAAACCTCACTGATTTCATAACTGAGGTATTTTATTTACATGAACTTAAAGTGACCTGAAACATGACCACTTGCAAAGTGTTTAAACTTAATTGGTGTAAAAGTTCTTGACAGAAAAAGGTAGCTGCAGTTCAGAATGATCAGCAAATTCTGGTGTAAATGTTTTATGTTTTGCATATTAACCCAGCATGTAATTTCACCTGTTCTAAGGTGACCGCTATAGCTTGAGCAGAGAGATGTAACAGACTTTCTTGCAAATCTCATGTTGAGATTCATGCTCTATACAAGATGCTGTGTATGGTGATTCTGCGTAGAAGATTATTATATTGAACTGGTGCGAAATTCTTTAATTTGATATTGCTGTATTCTGGATAGTAGCACCGTGGATTGGCGTCTTTTGGTGGAAACGCTGTTCTAGGTCACAACATCTTTCTGGCAGCAGAAATGGGATTGCTAACATTTTGTGGATAGAGGAGTGATTTACAGAGAAGTGTGGTATAATAAGTGAGAAGGCAATTTGCAGAAACTTGTTCAATATGTTTTTACCAAAATTTAAATTTGTTTACTGCTCTTGATTGCATCAATTTCTGTCTTTCAAATATTGTCAAATTATTTTCTTTGTCAGCAATGAGGCTATGTTTTAACTTGCACGTGTCTGAATTCTAATCTTAATATAACATTTTAAAGGTGGTGACACATGTGAGTATCTTCTGTCCAGTGGAAGATTTCTTGGAGAAAAAGTATGGCAGCCCCACAGTTGTATGATGCATAAGTATAAAAACAGGTAAGGACACTTATGCCTTCTGTTCATCTGCCTGGAAAGATGAGTAATTGTTGTTTGACTGCCGCTGTAGGAATTGCAGTGTCATCTGTTTTTCGCTTTATAGCTGATCCTCTAGGCTTTCAAAAATACGCAACATATATCAGAAGGAAGTCTTTTCCTTGTATATTATCTGTGTGTCTACAGTGTTTACTATAGTTGTACTTATATATAAAAATACAAATAAACATTGGTGGTAGTAGTACTGATACGTGTTATGGAGAACCACAAGATAATGCAAGCCACTGCACAGCTTCATGTCACTCTGAGACTGATGAAAGGGAAAATCCTGACCTTATGTGTAGAATTGCAAGTAAAAAAAATCCCAAATAAAATCACCAATTGCTTTTTTTCACCTACTAGTAAGAGGACTTTATTTTTTAGAATTATGCTGTACATTACCATTTGAAACTACTGTGTTTGTAGCACCACAGAATAGGAAAGCCTGCGTGGTTGTTTGCCTAATCACGTTAGCAGGAAAGTTCATTTTCATTTCTATGCAAATTACACGAAACTTTTTATTAATTCAGCCTGTTCAAAAAAAGATTTACCATTCCTTAGAGCTGGATAGAATCTTAGAATAATCTATATTGCTCTGTAGACTTTTTAAAGACTTTTTCCTAAAATATAAATTTTCTGTAACATGAATGTTGCTGTTTTGTTTTACAGTGAAGCAAAAAATTGCCTCATAGACAAACATATTGTGTTTATAGGGGATTCTAGAATTCGCCAGCTGTTCTATTCATTTATAAAACTCATAAATCCTCAAGTCAAAGAAGGAAATAAGGTGAGAGTTTGTTTTGATGATGTTTTTGTTCCTTTCTTCCTAATTTACCTCGTAACTCATCTCAACTTCAAAAAAGCGAGAAATTATACCATTTGCTGGCCTACCCATCAGGAAGAAGAATCAAAGAAAGGTCTTTTGGAGAAGAACAAGATTAGACTAAGATAATTGTTTGGGTACTAATGAGATGATTGGGAATCTGAGAAGTGAACTAGAAAGCTCACGGCAGTCTGGGAATAAATTAATGAAGCTGACTTGTCCCATAGCAACTTACGCTTCATATTTGGCTTCTTGATGAGAAAATGATTGCTCCTTTGTGTGTGTTTTTAAATAGTAGTAATTCATGCCTTATAATTTGTCATTTTAAATGTCAGTTAAATTGCTGATCTAATCTGTTCATAAAAATCCTTGGGGCAATGACAGATTTCCAGGTCTAACTTGAGGCCGAAACTAAAAATAGCTTCTGGTCTTACCCTCCTTTTGATTGCTGCCGAAGAGCTGTTTGAATTTTATCAGGTGAAGAATGTAAGCTGCAGCTTGCTGGGTGGAAGCAGTAAGAAAGGATTTAGCTGTGTCATTTGTTGAACAGAATATTCATTTCTTTTGCTATATCATACTGCTTAGGCATATGCCTTTATGGATGTATGTATATATGTGAGGGAAAAGAGGTTTCACTTTCAGCAGTAGATCAGATTTGTCAATTATTTAGTACTTCTGTCGTTTAGAAGGGCAAGCTGGCAGCTTTTTCAGCAGGTAGTGTGCAGTCATTTTCACTTGTCAAAACAAGAAAACAAGGTGTCTGATTGATCGAATAACTGTTGTTCCTAGGCTGTTGGTTAGGTCACAGTTGCTGCCCAACAGTGATGGTGAGAGGATAGAGTGCTATAACTGATTTTTAAGTTGAGAGGTATCTTTTGTCAAGTATTTATAAAATCAAGATCTCAGTTTGTGGAAGAGAAATACACTTGTTCTTTTGGGCCAGCATTGAAACTAATATTGTATTTAGTAGTATTTTAAAGGAGGATTGTGTATGCAGCATCTGACTACGTCCTTTCTGATTTCTTACAGCCTCACTCAGCAAGTCTAATAGTGCATTCCAAACTTGATTTCTGCCTAACATTTTTTTTTTAATTCTTTAATTAAAAGTTTTTTGGTTGTTTTGTGCAAAGAAGATGGGGAGATGAAAAGGAAAGCTAGGGGAAAGGAAGTGTAAGAAAAGAAAGAAAAAATTTTTTTCTCATTTTGGGAGGCTAAATTTAGGAAAAAATCTTATACCTTTGCAACAGAGTGAACGGAAAGCATTTCAGATTTTGTTGGGTAGATTTCTTCCAGGAAAAATAACCTTTTATACAAGTAGCTTGTTGTATCAAGAAGGTAACATAAACATTTTGCGTAAGTATACTGACAAGTTTATACAAGAAAAATCTACTGAAGATAAACCTTTGGGTGAGAGCAAATTAACATATGAATGTAATTTTTTTTTTTCCTTCTGAAAGTTTGTCTTACTTTGGTTTTATTGTTTTGGGTTTTTTGACAGCATGGAAATATTCCTTTTGAAGATAAATCTGCTTCAATTAAAGTGGTAAGTTTTTATCTGGCATTAAATTCCAAGCCATAATAATGCATATTATTATGCATACAATGTAAACCAAATTGCAGTCAGAGCTGGATATTTTTCTTTTTGTCAGATCTTATAATTTGGCCTTCCCAAAAATAGTTTTTGCCAGGAAGTTTGCTCTTCTGCTGCTGTAAGAATATGTATCTGGGGCTAACTTACTTGGAGTTACAATTGTCATAATTGCCATCGAGCACTTTATGCTGGCCCAGCAAGTATTCCTTCCACTGTTTTTGCATGGAGAAATAACCACAATGTTGATTATAATGTGGATATTTAAAAAACAAAACAAACAAAGTACTCGGGGTTAGGTTTTATGAAGGACTCTGTTCTCCTCTACCCTAGCAATTGGAATGGTGTCCTCAATAGCTTTCTTTGCTTCCCATGACAGCTGTCAGCAGCGCTGGGATTCTGCTAGTCATGTATTTGTTTATTCCCTGGAGACAACTCATTCTTTGTTCATGAAAACCAAAGCAGCAGTGTGTTTGCTGAGTTGTCTGCAAGTGAGTTTTCAGTACTTGTTTGTGTACGTGGTTAAGATTTAGGGTACAGAGTAACATTTTAAGGTGTGGGCCCATGGCAATTTAAGCCTATGCTGTCCCACTCTGTTGCCCTTCACAGTATGTTTCTGTGTTTGTGCTGTAATTAGCCCTGGTACAGCTGTGGTGTGGGATGGTTTAAGAGTCGATTTAGCCAAAAACTTACCTCGTAGGGTTTGTTTTTGGTCAGGTCTCATGTGGCTCATCATATGGTTATGTGAATGCTGAAAAAGAGGGGGCGGAACACAAGGCAGGACAGAGGGGACAAAGCAATGTGATTCATGTTGGCGTAGCCTGACGCAGAACTTTAAAACTCCTTGAGCCTTGGTAGGTGTCTAACCACCAAGATTTGAGATGGCCAGTTTGGGCTTTTGGGAGATGCCTGTGTAGCTAAGAATATATTCCTAGTCTGCTGCTTCCTTGTTTTGATGCCATATTGCTGTTGACATCGTTGGCATGGTAGCTGAATTTTCACATTCAAAATGGGTGTGACCCAACAATCTAAATGTGGAAAATACTTGACCAACAAAAGAGAAAAGCACTGAGAACAAGTGGAGAGTTTAATTTTGCCCTTTCTAGTCATCATGTTGATCCTTCCACCCTTCAGCCACTGCAGATGGCAGCCTCATCACTCACAGATTCCTGCCACGTACTGAATTGACAGTACTCAAGTGAACTACCAAAAATCTTGGTAGTTCTGTCCGGGTGGAAGATAGAGATTTCCTCTGTGCTGATAGTGTTTCTGCATTCTGCAGTATAAAGTTTTCTCATAATAATGTCTGCATATGTAGTCCTGGCTATTTCACTTTAATGTGTATTTTTAGTCCTTTCGATAATTCTGTACTTGTGGAGTAACTAGGTACTAGGTAGTCTCAGCTTTACCTGGGAGACATAATAACAATAGCCAAAGTCTAGACTATCCTTCTAGGTGAAGGTTGGGCTCTACTCCTGCCATCTAAAAAATGTCAGTAGGTAATGGATTTAATGTATGTAGCACTATTAGATTTAAACGGATAATAATTTATGAAATGGTAATGTAAAACTTCAGGATTTATTTTTGTTTGAAAATTGTGTTTTCAAGCTATCAATACATTATGTAAATTTCTGGAAGAAAAAAAACCCACTTGTTGGTAAAAGCTTTGTGAAATTGAGCAAAAATCAAGTTGTAATAAATAAGTTATAGATGTGAGCTTGGTTTTAGCCCTGATTGCATTGGAAGGTCAAGGACATCCCATTTGGAAGAAGCTAAAAAATTGCCTTCTTGGCAAAATACTAATTCCTGAACTACAAATGAAAATTTGTTGGCTTTCTGGGCTGCAAGCGCACTTTTTTTCCCTTTGTGTGTTTTTTTTGTTTGTTTGTTTTGTTGTTTTTTTTTTTTGTTTGTTTGGTTTTTTTTGGGTTTTTTTTGGTTTTTTTTTTTGTTTTGTTTTTTTTTCTTTCTTTCTGTTTTCCATGCTAGACTGAGATGTAATTCTGCATTTATTTTACAGGATTTCCTGTGGTACCCAGAAGTTAATGGCTCTATGAGGCAACGTATCAAATCTTGGACTGAGGTTTGTCTTGAACTGTTTATTTTAGGAAAATACAGCAACTGACTGAGGACTACTACCTTTCTTTTTTTTTTAGTACAAACAACTATAATTTCTAGGAGTCCAGCAACTGTAGCATATCACATATATTCAGTCAGTTATGTACCAGAGATCTGAAATTTGACATCAAAATAGTGAAAGGAGGATGTTTCCTGATGTGTATGTTTCTGGACACTTCCTGGTCTCACAAGGATGCCTTCACTTGGGCCGAAAAAAACCCAAACCAAACCAGAAAAACCCTACTTCCTAGGAGCAGGTTGATTCATCCTATTAAGAGCTGAAAGGATTTTATTCTGATTTGATGTTTCTCTTGCTCTGTGTCTGAGGTGGCTCCTTTTTTATGTGACCAAACACTTTTGATCCTTATGGGTCCCTTCCAACTTGAGATATTCTATGATTCTGTGATTTTATATTTTTGTTAATTTGAGTGTTCCAAACTGAAGGACGAAGGCAATTTGGAAAGTCAAGAATGCCTTGATTATTTTTTTTCAATGTTTCCCTCAAATTACGTACTAATTATTTTACATGTTTCAGTTATGATATAGGTTGACATGTTATTCAGCATAAAATTATGTATGATACGAATTCTGATAACAATATGTTTATAGATTAAAAACTAAATTTTTCTTGTTTCTTCCTTTGTCGACCTTTAAAAAGCCTGGAGTTATTTAGTAATGGTTGCCAATGATTCTTTTGCTACCCTATTTGTCAGTCTTGCACAATACCTCCCATCAAGATAGCTGAAGATATAATTTGTTTTTCTTTTTGTGTGATTACTACAAAAAATTGAGAGCTGCTAAACCTTTGTTGTGCCAAGGCAAAACTCATACTGAGGTGGTCAGCACTGTTTGGTTTTTTGTACTTTTCTGTTAGAGTACATATTCTGTTCCTTGTCCTAGACTTAACTTTCAGACCAGGGCAACAAGGACAACAACTCTCCATTGTCCTTGTTCTCTTTTTGCAATGGGTTTATCGTCATTTCAATCAGGCACTTGAGAATGCTGAGAGACACTGAGAGAAAAAGTACTTCAACAGTATGATCTACAGTTTACTTGACGTTAGGAGGAGATGTTTAGATAGCTTTTAAAGACAACTTACGCTGATTGATTGATAATGATTGTTATTGATGCTTTGCACTTTTGCATATTCTGTTCTGTGAAAATTTTGGTGTATCACAAATTGATGCTGTCTGTAATATATCTGCAATCTATTCTTTTCTAACCATTAACTGATGGACAAGTTGAGTCATAGTTAATTGAGATATGAGTCTTAATTAACCTGCTCAATATAATAATAAGTATACTTTGTGAATATTTTAAACTAATTTCTTTTTACTTTGTGTCTTAGGGTTCTGTGGCAAAACCTCATATAATTGTAGTAGGAGCTGCCACGGTAAGCTATACACATATGGGGTATTTTAGTAAGGAAGGAAGTTCTAGTAGGATAACTTTTATGCTCTCAAGTTGGTTATGTGATGAAGTCATTAATCCCAATCTATAATAAAAAATATACTCTCAGTGATTTTTCTGTTACAACGAGTAGTTCTAAAATATCAGATATATTTTATTATAGCTTATTATATAGTTATGTGCGACGTACAGTACTTGATTTTTGGCAGCAGTATTGGTTGATAAGCATTGATTAGCTTGAACCTAGCTAATAAATAAAGTAGCTTCTTTGTTAAAAGCAGATTATTCATTAAAAAGTTAAATAAAAGTACTTGCATAGTAACTGAGATGCATTTTTAATAAACTCTTTTCAGCCACAGAATACTGCTTTTGAGGGTGGCTGTCGTGGTTTAACCCCAGCCGGCAACTAGAACCGTGCAGCTGCTCGCTCACCAGCCCCCCTGGTGCTCCCCCCCAAGAAGGGTGGAGGGGAAGAGGGGAAAGGGAGAAAAAATACCTGGTGGGATGAGATAAAGACAGTTTAATGGAAATAATAACAGAAAAGGAAAAATAACAATAACAATAATGACACAAGTCACTCTCACCACCCCTTGAATTGTCACCGTTGGGAGCAGTGATCGTGGATTCCCACCCCCAGCTAACCCCCATTCATATACTGAGCGTAACGCCTGTGGCGTGGAATATTTCATTGGCCATTCCATTGTTCTGTCTCTGCTTCTATGGGAAGCTGAAAAAGTCCTTGAATATTGTAAACATCACTTAGCAACAACTAAAACCAGTAGATATTACTGACATTCCTTTCACAGCAATCACTAGAAAGAAAATTAACTCTTTCCCAGCTGAAACCAGCATAATGGCCCAATCTGGAACACTCTTTTTGAGCGCACATATTTCTTTTAGACTTATATGGGCAAAAATATACCTCTGTCATGCTTGACAAGAGTCAGCGTTAAAACATCTTTAAAACTTCCAGAGACTGAATTTGACAGCCCCCTCTAAGTAGTCTGTTCCAGTAGTTGGCTGGTACTAGGAGTCAAGAGTCGAACAACTGCCCATTTCATTAATTCCACATTTAATGTCCCTTTCTTCCAAATATTTTGGAACTAGAATTTGAAAGGAATTAGCTATTACACATTTATACAGGCTCAAATGTAGAGGGAAAAAAATATGTTCAGTTTTAAACAAAATTCTTTGAAAGTAGTTTAGTTTAGAGACAGTTCAGGCATTCTGCCAATCTGGAAGCTCCTAGGTATGCCAATCTAGGATGAATTTCACCAATTTTAGGGAAAGGTCGTATGTGTATGCGACCTCCACGCATTTCCTGAGGGATCAGAAATTCTCTGTTTCCTTACAGGTGAGCCACCCAAATTCGCTTCCTCTATAGGATCCATGTAAATATTTGAGCTTTAGGAATCTTAGTAAGCCTAGAATATCTCTGCTCAGTCTGAGGGTCTAGCATGTCTTACTAGCATGAGTCATTGTATTTCACACAGAAAATGCCAATATATATGGATAGTGTTCTGGCATGCAGAAGGTCAGGTTGCAAAACTACAGTATTTTTAGCTAAATAATTCCTTTTACTCATATCTATATATATACACATTAGCCATAGCTTGTTGTCCTTTTTGGCCAGCAGGAGATATGAACTACAAATATGTATGTGATGCTCAGCTCTTAATAACAGCAACATATTTACACAACATATTAGTAGTGATATCTAGAGTTGGACAAAGATAAACATCTTCTATTTTAAGGGACTTGCAGAAAAATTAAGTGCTTCAAAAATCTGACGCATGAGCGGCATTACCATGGCTAGCACTAATGTGCTAACCTGCTACTGGATTAAACTGATGTACGCCCTTGGACTTGTCAGCATTTTGAAAGTGACCTGTATCTTTAAGTTAGCTCTCGGTTTGGTCATGCTGATTTTAGTCTGGACGTGTCTGTCTTAAGAGGTCAACTGCATAACAGTTTATAAATAGAAGCAAAGTCTTAAAAGCTGGAGAAACTCCAGTTAGTACAAAACTCGGTTCCTTGCTTATTCTGGGAGAAGAAGATGCTCTGAGAATGTCACTGCAGTGCTCTACTTCTTAGTTGCCAGCTTCCTGTTGAATAGAATATGCTCCTTAAAATGTGTGTTTAAATGCTGTAGGTATTTCACGAGTAAAGATTTAGCTACTGGGAGAAACTGGGAGTGTGAGTTCTCAGAGCAGCTGCATATTATTTGGTTTCATGAAGTATTCGTTTATATTCGATAATATTCTCAGGAGGTGGATTAATCAGTGTACTTGGCTTACAGCAAAATTTTTATGTTGATCTGTAGAAATAGCTGGAGAGTTCCCTACATTCAGGCTGAATTATTTTTTGGTTTTTTACAGATTTTGACTAAATCAGTATAGATAAAGTAATGTTTAAAAAAATACTGTATCTATTTTTCTTACAGTGTGGGAGATTCATTTCAGAAGTTAGGAGAAATTCTTAGGTGGCTATAGCATTCCCCCAGTCATATCACATAGAAGATTAAATCAGTTATTAAAATGTCTCTTTTTCTTTTCCTTATTTTTCTTTTTATCTTTGCGGATAGCTGCAAAACGAATGAAAATATTTGACTTGATACCACCGTCAAGTTTTGCTTGCACGCATCTCTTGCTGTGGTCAGTTTTCCTAGAGTAAAATCGACAGAACTGGCCATGATTTTTGTAGAATGTGACTGGCTTTGCTACTTCATTGTTGTTCAAAGTCAAGGGGTTTTTAATTAAAACACCTTGCATTGTTTAATTTATGAAAAATCAAATATATGTTGAGTTGAATATTATATACTCCGCATTTAAAGGCTCTGTTTGAGTGTAATTATGTGTCTAGACAGCTGCTTGGTCCAAAATAAATTTTCTAGCACTTCAAAAGCAAAGACTAAAGAAATAATCTAGCTTTATAGAAATAATGAAAAATAGCTACTAACGGAACCATGGAATCAACTAATTAAGGGTCATCAGACATAAAGGTTCTGAATCTCTTTCTTTATTTCTCCAGTGGTCTATCAAGATTCACAATGGCAGCAATGAAGCCCTCACACAATATAAAATCAATATCACTTCAATTGCACCTCTTTTGGAAAAATTAGCAAAAAGTAGTGATGTTTACTGGGTCTTACAAGGTAAAGTAATGAACAGTAGGTAACAACTTGTACTGCCACTGCCTGTTGAATCATTATCTTGTACAATACGGAAAACTTAGTCCATGCTGCTTTCTTCAGAGTAAAAAGGGTGTCGGTTGAATTCCAGTCTGGCCTTTTGTGCAGCCTTAACTAGCTGGTACCTAACTAGCGCTTAGTAATGATGGAGATTTTAAAGCTTTCTCAGGAAAATCTTTTGCCTTCTGAACTCGTAATTCTTTGTTTGCTTACTGTCAGACTTAATATGCCTGGTCTGTTCTCCCTGTGCTGTGCTCCATACGTGCCTCCTGGGAGTCAAGAACACAAGTGCATAAAGCAGCTGCATTCCTGTGTTTGTGTTCAATTAAATTTTAAGATTGCATAAATAATAGGAGAATTTCAACAAGTGCATCCTCTGTGTGTCTAGAATGGATAGACGTACTCTAGAGAATACAGAGAATTTAAGTCTCTAGAATGAAACTTGCTTCTGTACATAAGTGCTGATGAGCTAAGATTTGGAGCCAGAAATCATGGTTCAAAATGAGTCTGTGATATTTTTATTATGGTACCAAGCTTACATTCCTTTGCTTTTCTTCAGTAAATCTAAGGTATGTCTCTGACACTGAACAGTGAGCTCATAGGTAGAATGCGCTCCTGGTTTATCTGCCATAAAATATAGCATTTTAGATTATCATCACCTTGGTTAGAAACATAGGCATATTTTGAGCCCTGATAGGAATATACTCAGCTGTACCCTTACAGTCATATCCAAGTTCCTATCAAAGATGGCTCTAGAAGTTAACCTCAATCAACAGATTAATCTTCTCAACGTTCCTTTCAAAACCAAGTTTATCTATAATAGAGGCAGTTAGCTGCCAGACATGTCCCAATGTTCTGTTGATAAAGATCCAGTCCATTTAAGTCATCTCTGAGCTCTTTAACGGAAGAAATAAGAGGAAAAGCAGTCTGTACACATAGAGTTGTCTAGACATGGATTGTCGAAAAGTATACATTGAGGTAGCTAAAGTAAATCAACTTACAGCTTGGAGAGTGTGTATCACCAGAGTTACAAACATCAGTAGCTTTTCATAGCAACTTATTGATCTCCAGCTGACCTTGTGATCTAGAACCCCGTATAGCTTTCTGTTAAGCTCTACGTAATTTCTGAAGCCTGCAGGCAATTAAGTGGTGTTCCATTCTTGTGAAAAACTGAAATTCTGCCATCAGTTAAACTGGAATCAACAGGAGCAAGTGGAATATGCTTGTGGACTATGAGTTAGAGAAATGAGAAGCTGGTTTCTTCTGCAGTAACTGGAGGGTTTGAGAGATTATTTTTTTTCCACGTGTCTATTCTGCTGCCTATCTTCTATCCTCTTGGCTTTGGAGTCTTTCCTTGGGGGATTCCATTACTGAGAGAAGGCATAAGCAGCTCTGCACTCCAGCATTATGCTCTCTTCATGGGTTTGGGGAAATAGAACAGGTGTTCATGTCTGGCTAAAGCTTTCTAGTCTATAAGTACCTATGCATGACTAGGGAATGGCAGTAAGAACATTTCATCATTAACAACTCTCATTACTACTCTAGTTACTGTAACAGTCAGTCATTCCTCACTGTATATTTTTTCTGTACCATTAAACAATTGTGACTACCTAAATGAAAGTAACTTGTGCAACTTGAGCTAAGTATTTGTCAAATGGAAGATTAATGTGCCCGTTCTTTGTCCTTTCAAATTCAGACCCTGTTTATGAAGATATGCTGAGTGATAGTCGGAAAATGATCACTAATGAGAAAATAGATGCATATAATGAAGCAGCTGTTCGTATTCTGAACAGCAGCTCCCGAAATTCCAAAGCTAAAGTTAAAGTATTCAGTGTATCAAAATTGATAGCACAAGAAACCATCATGAAGTCTGCAGATGGCCTGCATCTCCCTGAATCAAGCAGAGATACAGTAAGTGTTTTTCATCGCTGGTAAACATTAAAAAGTAATAATAGTAAAATAAGATTTTTAAGTGACTGTTCTGAAATGGCAGACAATATGACTGTGATGAGGACCTTCACGTTCTTCAGGAAATTTTGTTCAGATCTTTATAGGTGGGAGGGCAGTCAGTTATATAGAATGTTAAAGAACATAATAGCAAACATGTTAGTGCGTAGCTATTTTAAAATAGCTGTTAGTCTGCGACATCTTTTAGACCCTGAGTGCAAACTTCGTGCCTTCATCTGCATGAATGAGTTAGAGTGATAATGATTTGTAAAGCAGTGCTAAGAAGTAAGGCTTAAATTTTCCCCTATGTGCCCATATAATTTTGTTTAGTAAGGAGTATGAAAAGGGTAAGAAAATGCGCAATATACACCTTCGTGGTTGCATGGACTGCCACTGACTGTATTTCTGATTTTATCTTTAACCTACCTCCTTCCCTCCCTCTCTATATATGCATGCAGTGAGCCCCTCTGAGCTTTGTCAGTCTGTCCTTCTTGTGATTTAGCTCTCCCGCCGTGTCACTTTTAGTTCCACTCCTTTGCAGGTTTCAGTTACTTTCAAGTCCTGGATGAACTAAATATCATCTCACCACAGGTTTCAGTCTTACTGTCATGTTTTGGAGACTTTCATTACCGTTCCCCTTTAGGACCCAAGTTTGTGAGCTGTTTTGCATTTATAGTCCATTTAGCTCTTTATAGCTCCTTTTATAGCCAGTAGAGAGAAGCCTTCTGTTGTAAGGATTAGCTCTTTTTGCTTACCTCAAGAAGCTCAAGGATTTCCTGTTTGGAAGAGATGTTTTGGCTGTATTGTTGAATGCAACTAGGTATATGGGGGTACTGTGAAATTTTATCTCTGTAATAAAGGAGAATTGCATATGTTTTATGTCAGTGGATGATCTAGAAGAAAATTTCTTGTCATGAAAATGTTAACTTTTTTATTAGAGATTAATTGACTGCCTATTTCTTTGACAGAATGCGATGATTCTTATGAATGTCTACTGCAATAAGATAATGAAGCCCATTGATGGCTCCTGCTGCCAGCCGCAGCCTCCTCTCACTCTGATACAGAAGTTAGCTTTCTGTTTCTTTACTTTGTCCATTATTGGATATTTAATTATCCATTTAATTCATCGGAATAATTTTCGGAAGAATAAATCATGCACCGATTTGGAAAGTGGAGAGGAGAAGAAACCTGCCATCAGCACTCCTAATGTTTCTACTTTAGAGATGCTCTTACACTCCTTCTGCAAACTTGGTCTGATCATGACCTATTTTTATCTATGTGACAGAGCAAATCTTTTCATGAAGGAAAATAAATTTTATACACATTCATCTTTCTTCATACCGATCGTCTATATCTTGGTTTTGGGGGTATTTTATACCGAAAATACCAAAGAGGTAATGATCGTGTTGACATCCTATTTTTGACGTTGTTTCCCAATTTAAGTGTAAATAACTAATTGCTAAATATTGAAATTTAAATTTTCAAAGTCAGTATATCTCATCTGCAAAAAAACGCACTCAGAATCAATATAATGTTTCTGTGGAATTAGATGCAAAAACTTTTTGAAAGCATATGGGTATGCGCTTTTAACCATTGTCACTCAGGCAAATTTGAAGTGAGCTTAGCTCAGATACAAGAGAGTGTAAGGCACGTTAAAATCTGGTGTCCACTAGACAGAAGTCTTTTACAATTGAGACTTATTTACCCATAAAGTGGTTTATTGTTTTGAACTTTTTCTCCTCATTTTGTAGATGTTCGTTGTACTTTTTGGAATAGCAACACTCTTGTTTTGTTTTGCATTAGACTAAAGTGTTAAATAGAGAACAGACTGATGAATGGAAAGGCTGGATGCAACTTGTTATTTTGATTTATCATATCTCTGGAGCAAGCACTGTAAGTGATTTGAATTTCATATTTTTTTTGAAGTGGGAGTGCAATTTGGGTGTGTTACTTCAAAAGGAAGATAGTACAAATGCATATTAGAGTTTAATAGAATTAATAACTCATGCTGTTGTGCCTGTAGTTTTAAAAATGGTATTACTGGAATTAGTTTTTCTCTCTATTGAAGTGTAGATTTCTTTGATTAAGAGCATTTTATGCGTTAATTAGCCAATGAAAAAATATACTTTGTACAATATTACATTATTTTTAATTGCTAGCGACACTTCATTTTTATGTTCAGAACTTGAAACTGCTGAAGGTAAGCTTCTGAAGATCCTTTCTAAACTCTCTTAACTGGTTACAGAATATGGCAAGTGTAGAGCAATAAATAGCAGAAACTCCTTTTAACATCAGAGAAGTTAGGGCAACAAAAGAGCTTAGCAAGAAACAGGGAAATGCAGCATAATGTTTCTTTTCTTAGTTAAATCTGATTTACTGCAATGCAGAAAAAGCATAAAATTGGGGGGAAGAAAGGAAAATCAAAAGCATTGACGTGGATATTTGTAAAAGGTATTTTATTTTTCTCAACAGTTTTTGCCTGTGTACATGCACATTCGAGTTCTGGTTGCTGCATATCTGTTCCAAACGGGTTATGGACACTTTTCGTATTTTTGGATAAAAGGGGACTTTGGTGTATACAGAGTGTGTCAGGTGAGATTGTCTGCTTACTGGTTTTTTAGAAAGAAATTTGTTCAGATAACAAAATATACATAATATATCCATACTCCCTAAATAATGCGGTATGAGATTACTTACCCGAGTTTTACACAGTCAAAATGGCTGTTGTTTCTGTGTAATCTGACCTCTTTAATCGGTAGTGTTTATCCAATGCAAACATATAGCATATAAATGATACTTGCAATGTTAAAATGTAAGTATGTAGACTTTAAAATATGAAGACAAACATTTTCCAATATACAGCAATGGGGTCTTCATTGCAGTAGCAATTTACAGTATATAGGAATATATAAGTAATGATCCAGGCAGGCTGGCTGGCAGTGAAGAGGGATATCATTGGCAACAAATTTATTTATTAAATCTTCCTAGAATTATTCTATAGTCACTGGTGAGTAAGAGGTTTATGTGAATAGCTGTGGTGTTCTGAATTGCCCTCTGGAACAGCCTTTCTCCAGTTACTATTGAGAATAGATACGTGGTGTGAATGTTCTCATCTGCTCTCCCTGTTGGCAAAAAAAATTATGTTTTTCCCAAATTTAGCCATTGGAAATACTTCATTTTGTTTCTCTTACCTTATTCTTAAAACATCAGTCTGCTCCGTGTTGCTATTTTCCTGTATGTTTGGGTTTTTTTAGTTATTAGGATGTTTTTATTAGAGTTTTCTTTATACAAGTAGATAAATGTTTGGTGAATCCAAAAGACAATTGTGTACAGAATTTCTTTTTTTTTGTCTTCTTCTGTGAATAAAGGTAATTATTCAGCAAGTTATCGAGCACCTTGGTTTGCTTGCTCCCAGCATGGCAAGTCTTTATGTAGATGGAACGAATGTTGTCTTGTCTCCGATTTAAATTGAAGTTATTGCCACTTTTAATTTTTGTATGCACTTTGGATTTTTGCCTCACTTGTTGGTGAAATTAAGAACTTTTTGATTGGTTAGTTGGGGCCGTTAATAGTGTCCCACAGCACTTGTGGTATCTTTCTTTCCTTCAGATGAGTGATCTTTTGGATCCATTAAAGAAACTCTTCATGTTGCTATTTTATTAAGTATCCAACTGTTTTGCATTAAAGTAGATTACTAATACATGAACATGTATTTGCCAAATGTTGTACATTACTTTTTCTTTCATTCTCAACTGAGAATTTGTTGGGTTGGGGTTTTTTGTTGGGACGGCTAGTTCTGTATAACTATGACTAAACCTTTGATATATAGAATATGGTCAGAAATACCACACCCCTTTCTTTAGGAACAGGTGAAATTTCATGAATGTATCAGATGTACGTGCTTCCTTTGAAAAACAAATAAGCAGGGTTTTTTTGTCATTTAAAAACAGGTGTTTTTCTTGGTCCAAAAGCCCTTTCAGTTACGGGTTTGAGTTTTCCACTCAAAATGCAAAATAGCGAGAAAACAAGTACTTTCCAGTCAGCTATATGGATTCTATGAGTTGTTTTCGTTTCCGAAGACAGTGTATTGGAGCCGACATTAGTTAATAAAGAAAATGAATTTTCACACCATGACAGTGCTGGAGAACATACGTATTTTTGTGGCTTCCCTCCCAGGTTTTGCAGTGTGTACTGTAGCAGTTAAAAAAAATAAAAAAATAAATCTTTAGTTGCTGTTAAGTGTTATATTCTCATGTAACTCAGGTCATTGTGCTTATTAAACGTGTGACTGCAGCTGAACTGCAGCATTGGTAATGACATTACCTGGCTTTAATTAAGTGAGCCCAGGTGCTGTGGGAGTGAAAGCAGAGAGGCATTAACAGCATCCAGCAACTGGAATACTCAGTCCCCAGCCTGGAATCAGTTCTATTTTACCCTGTTTTCATTGCTATCTCTACCCAAATAGGCCAGCGGAGGACAGGTCCAGTACTACATAATCTGCCTGCAGTCTTGTATTGCATTATTGATGTTCCCCAAGATACTTTTCCCATGTTTCAACTGAAATATAATCAGCATGTGAGGTGTAAAATATATAAAGAAGCATGTCCCCCATCTCTCTTAGCTTTGCCTCCCAGTTTATATATCTTCTGCCTTCTCTGACTCCTTCCAGGTTTTATTTCGCCTCAATTTCTTGGTTGTGGTACTGTGCATAGTGATGGACCGACCGTACCAGTTCTACTACTTTGTGCCATTAGTCACTGTCTGGTTTATGATCATTTATGCCACCTTAGCTATATGGCCTCAGATAGTCCAGAAGAAAGCAAATGGTAAGATTTTTTTTTCCCCACCCTTCTGTTATAAAAAATTTGCATGTTACTACAAATAATAAGCATACAGAAAACAGTATTTTTAGTGCATCTCAGTCTCTTTTAACGTAGTCAAAATATGTTAAACAGCTGTTCACAGAAATATGGTTTGTCACAGATGAATTAGATGTCAGTTGAAAAATGTAACAGCTGATAACTAAAGTCAATCTCTGGTTACAGTAATATTAGAATATATTTTAATAGGTTTGACCATCAGAAATGTGTTTTATCAAGAGCTGTAATATTACTGAATGCAAACTAAAAATATAGGTTGCGCTATCTATGGGTATGGCATGAACAGTGAATGTTCATCCATCTCATCCAATGCGTCTCATCCATCTTGAGCACTAATTCTGCCATATCCTGCCAAAGGAGAAATTGGAGTTTGTTACCTTAGTATCTTGTATTAAGTGAACTATCAGAAGTATGTCTTGTGATACAGATATTTTAAAGAGACATTTAAGTGAAATTCCAGTTTATTTTATGCATTGCAGTTCATTGAAGAGCTGTCATCATGTGGTAAATGCTTATTATTTAATTCACCTAAATTAGAACTAAAACCTTAAGAGTCTTAGATTCTCCTTCCCTATTGATGGAGTAATATCCAAATTTTATAGTCTGCAGATATGACAACGAAATATATCAAATTCCTGCTAGGAATAGATGCTGCAAAAATATAATTAGAGAGTAGTTTTACAAGATACCTCAAAGGCAAATAGCTCCACTATTTTTTTTTTTTCTTTCTTTTTTCTACTAAGGCACATCTGTTCCAGATACAGAGAAATGACTATTGTGTATTTCGGAGCAATAGTGTACTGTGAAACTAGAAAATCTTTCAATGAGAACTTTCACTTGTTTATGTCACTGTTTACAGCTGCTAATTTATATGGTGAGAGAGGGAGATGATCTCTGTTGCAATGTTGAGGCTTGGGTAGAGCTTAATATCAGTCAACAGCTTTGAGGAGCAGTTTCTCAGGCTTGTCTTAACAAGATACTTGTCCGTAGTGACCTGCAGTTGAGCTTTGGAGTACAAGTGGCACCTCAGAGTTTAATAGTGTATGCTGTGCTTATTTCACGCTGTTGGGCATTTTGTTTCATTTATTTATTTACAGTCACTTAGAATAAGGACTGCTTGTGCAGTGATGGGGAAAACAGAGGCTTTAAAACAGTGTTTCTGATTTAGACAGAGGCTTGATTTAGGATTAATAGGTTGTTAATTACTGTGAATGCTTATTTTAATTGCTTAAAGTAAAAATATGTAAAGGTAGATAGTGATAAAAAATTGCTAGTAATATTTGAACGTTTATTTGTGAATATATCTATTACTAAGCGTAGCTACACTAAATAATTGGCAATTATTATTTAATGTGTCCTGGGTTTTGCTATTGAAAAATTGATGACTGTATGCTGATTAATTTATTTCTTCCTCAGGGAACTGCTTATGGCACTTTGCTTTGCTGCTGAAGCTGATTTGCTTACTGACATGTATATATTTTCTGTCATATTCTCAGGTTTGTAAATTCTGACTATTTTTATCCTTAACTACCTAAGAGTATATTGCCTGTCTCTACTTTTTAACGTGCTCGTAACTTGTATATTTACTCCTGCATCATAAATACAGAAGAAAAAAGAATGGAACCCTTCTGTTTCTTTTCATATTTGGATTGGTGTGGATGCTGGAAAAAGCACAATTCTGTGTCTTACTCATTTGTTTGTAATGCTTGACATGTTTTCAGTATACTACTACAAATGTAATAAATATAAAGGTCTATGCATGGGTTTGGGGGGGGGGGTTTGATGTGCTTAAAGTTACTGGGTTTTGCCAGCATATGGTGATACATACGGTGATATGAAGATCTGTGTCTCTTAGAGACCTGGTCTTGGCTTTGATACCTTATAAAAAGACTGGTGCTTTAGTTCTTTTAGTGACTTAGTGCATGCTGTCAGTACAGCTGACAGAAATAAGGGCGGAGTTTGTCACCCTAGGATTTTATAGGGAGGGGTTGTGTGGTTTTAATCCCTCATTGGTTTTAAGCCTGTTGAACTGTAGCCTCTATAGAGTATGCATTGGTTATCCCAACACGTCAGCGGATCCCTCCCGTTAAGTCCGCAGTACAAAATGGAAGGCGTGCCGATACCTTTATGGGAAGCAAAACCGAAACCCTCTCTCATCTGAAGAAGTTTTTTTGGTTTTATTTTTTTATTTTGGAGGGGGAGTGCCTTCTAAGGAAGCCTTTTATTTTGGTAATGCCACGTAGCTAGTGAAATAAGGATGTAATAATATTAAAAGACAGCCAATTGATTTAAATTTAGTAAATATGGTTGACATCAGTGTTAATGCTTTTGCCTTGTTTATTTTTTACAGGGCGCATTTGAGAAGATATTTTCTTTTTGGCCACTGTCCAAGTGTTTTGAACTGAATGGGAATGTCTATGAGTGGTGGTTTAGGTGGAAGTTGGATCGCTATGTATGTAACATTTTCATAAATTTATATATATATAAAAATTTATTTAATAAATTTAAATTCACTTTAAAGTGTATTTTTTAATTTGGCGGGGAGGGAGGGATGAGGGATGTTTTCCAAATTTCTGTTGGAGGAAATCCGAAGAAAGCAGGGGTTTGTGCCAGTGGATTGTTTAATAGAAGACTAAGCTGCATCCACCCTACTTCTGCAAATGTCTGTCAAAGCCTTGCTTAAAAGATGGGTGTTGATTTATTTGCTGCTGGATCCTGCTTAGCTTGCTTTTAAAAAAATAAAGTCATAAAGTGACCTAGATTTATGCCTCCAAAAAAAAATTTACTGCAAAAATTTAACACCTGCAGCACTTCAGGCTATTGAAATACAAGTCAAATTATTGTGGTGGCTTTCTTAATAATAGTTTTTGAAAGTTGTAGAATCATAGGGTGGTTTGGGTTGGAAGGGACCTTAAAGATCCTCTAGTTCCAACCCCCCTGCCATGGGCAGGGACACCTCCCACTAGACCAGGTTGCTCAAAGCCCCATCCAGCCTGGCCTTGAACACTTCCAGGGAAGTCCTATCAACTAAAGATATATTTCTTTTAAGGTAACCTTTAAAGCACTGTTAAAATCAGGGTCTTGATGCCAAAGCCAGATTATTCTTGCACATATTTTCAAATGTTTTTTCAGTGGGAAAGTGCTTTTATTTCCAGTTACTGACCCTACAGTGAGGGGTAATACAACAGGGAGACACTGGGGGGTTTTTTTGCCGCCTTGGTAAGGTAAGTGGAGTTTCTAAGATGGGAGCATTTATTTGCTAACCTTATCCTTAACGGGATCACTTGCACGCTTCTCCGTCTGGCAGTCTTTGGTGACTGAAATATGCGGAGCACACGGTTGTCCCGTCCTGGGCTGCTCCCATCAGCAGTGCACGCTGCATTGCAACATTTCAGACTTGGAGCTTTGTCGCTTGTCAACAGCGTGTATTCTGCGGTGTCGCTAAAGAGGAACTCCCAAAATAAATATAGAAGACAAGCACCACACAGGCCCGAGACAGCATCGTGTTGCTAGCTGATGAGAACTTGGCATAAGATCGTAAAACACCCTCTGTTGAAGAATTGTGGCTGTGAGAGAGGGAAGCACTTGTAGTGCTTCTTGAATGTTTTCACCTGCCAACTTGGGAGAAGGCCAGAGACTCGTGCTTTTTCCCCAGAGAAAGCCCTTTTCAATGCTGGCGTAGATTGCAGAGGGGATAGTAGGTACTTGAAAGCTTCTTGAAATTTCGTTGTCGTGTCTTGAATGCTCCATGAAGCATTAGTAAGAGTACTTTATTTGTAGTTTTTTGAGTTGAGTTACAAATGCAGTTTATGACAACCTGGTGTAGAAAGCCTGATTTTGTTTTTGCTTTGGTAAACCTGGGAAAGGACCTTTTGACACCTAAGCTTTGGTATTAGAAATAGTTTCTCCTGTAGCAATTCTGTTAAGAGTTTGCACCTGAAGTACTTGTAAAAGCCATGAAATATTCATTGCATTCTGTTGGTCTTTTACAGGTGGTTTTTCATGGGATGCTGTTTGCTTTTATTTATCTGGCATTGCAGAAACGTCAGATGATATCAGAAGGAAAAGGAGATCCTCTTTTCTCCAACAGAGTTTCAAATGTTTTATTATTTATTTCAATTGTATCCTTTTTGGTACGTACCTAGTATAACTAGTATAATCAGGTTTGTAAATCTCTAAAGAATAAGTTTTCTGAAGTTCTTTTTCAGAAAATACATTGATTTTTAAAAAGCAAATCTTGATCTGGAGATATTTCAGCTGCGTTTTTGTGCGCAGCCCTACCTGTCTACTCGCTAAAATACTTTCCCTTTCAGTCAACTGTAGATGAAAACATCATCACTCTTTCAGTTCATTGCAAAAGTTGCAAGAAAATTGGATGATAAAAATAATATGGTAGATAATGCAGCTCTTATCTCCACTCTTGATTGCTTGTCTATTTGTGATGAAAAAATTGTCAGCAGTATGGCTGTATCCTAGGGTATGAATAAGCACGGTATTCATCAGCTGCAACGAGGAGTTTGAGAGAAACACAAAACTAAGCACAATGTAGTTTTTTCTCTTACTGCCCCACATCTTAGTGAACCAAATACTGCTGAAACGCTTCAAAATAGCTTAACTCGTTTCATTTTTAAATGTTACATATAATTGCTACACAGACTGATCTTTGTCTTTTAGACCTACTCTATTTGGGCTAGTAGCTGTAAAAACAAGACGGAGTGCAATGAACTACATCCTTCTGTTTCTGTGGTACAGGTAATTATAATTATAGTCCTTTTTCTTACAGTGATAGAATCTAGTCTGTTCTTACTTGGGCTTTTTAAAAAATTCTTTTTAAAGATATTTTTGTTTTAGCGTGGAATGTCAGATATTCATTCTCCTGTCTGAAAGTGAAAAAGGGTTTAATTACATTGCTTGCTGTTTTTCGTTGCCTTCTAGCACTGGAATGGCATATTGTGATTATGCTTTTGATTAACCTTGATGTCCTTAGTGTAGGTTTCATCTGCACTGTTTAAGTCCGAACCCAACTTTTGACTAATTGCATAGCAGGGGAAAAGAAGAAAGCTGTAGAGAAGCACGAGTGTTTGGGAGGTGTTAGTGTAGGAAGCAACCTATGGGACCCTGTAGTCACTTCTAGGCAGAGAAGTGGCCCACAGGGACATGCATGTGGTTTTTGAAATTTAGATTTTCCTCTTACTGTGTTCCCTGCCTCACTATACCCCAGCTATCTGATTCTGTTCCCTCTCTGTTTCTTTTTTTTAATAGTTTGTCCTGCTCTCTTGAGGGGTAGCATGTGTGGCTTAATTTTTTAATATTAATTTGTCCATCTTGACATGCTCTCTTTAAAAATAGAGGGTTAACTCAGAGTTGTGGCCACCTTCATTTTAGGCTGGCATGGTGTAACGTGTTTTGTGACCATGCCTAGTGAGTGTATAGTTATGTCTGTCAACATCAAGGCCACGATTCTACTGAAGATGTAAATGTGACTTGCTGTGCTGTAAAAATGTGTGGAACAGATTTGCAGTTTCAAGACCTACTTAACATGTTAAGTATAAACTGCATGGATTTTTATTTGGTTTATATATTGACTGGATTTTAAAGAAAATGCAATGCATGACAGTTTAGACAGTGAAAATGAATAAACCTTTTTTGTGTGCGTAATCTGCTTGTCATCCATAGTCGCTGTTTTTTTACTTTTTTTTCCCTTTTTTTTTTTTTAAAAAAAAAAAAAGATTTTAGCTTTCATCCTCATCAGGAACATTCCTGGATATGCCCGATCTGTGTATAGCTCGTTCTTTGCCTGGTTTGGCAAAATTTCTCTAGAGGTAAGTAGAATGATCAGAAGTACAGTGAATTGAAACCTAGAAATGCAAGGTGGCTTTATTATAAATTGTAGTATAACATGCAAATAGTGAAAACATTTATTGGCTTATTTAATACCATGCTGTTTGACCTCTTTTAGCATTGTAGCTTCTGTCTACACTTAAAAATCATAGCTGAAATAGTAGTTTCAGTGCTGAACTTATTTCTTATGCTGGTTTTTGGGGGGGAGTTTATGGTTGTGAGAGGGAGCTGCGGTGTGAATGCAGTTGGACGATAAAAATTCAAGCCAGTTGAAGAACCAGCATGAATTATCCTGACTGGTATAAGTACACTTATAAATGTCTTTCCCCTAGCATTAATAAACATTCCTGCATTAATAAACAAATGTAACTTTACAAACAAAACCCTTCTTAGTGCAAATGTTACCTTGCTCCATTGAGTGTGTATTTTGAAACAGCAGCAATTATCTTGCATTTCATTTTATTTGCTGTTTAGTAATATTAAATGCTTACTTTTATTGCATTACTAAAATAGAATTTAAAAAGGGAAATGAACTTACAGGAGAAACTCGTTGTAACACAACGTATACGTAATGCGTGATTCTGAATTTTTTTAAAGGATCGCCTTTTCCCTGTTCTGATTCCTGGTGAACTTTAAGGTGCTGATCAACTCCAGGGACCTTTGCGTTCATCAGCAGTTGAAGCGTTATCTGTTATTTGCAGGCACCTTAGTTCAGTCCCTCACCAGAGATACAGTAACTGAGCGGAGGCGTATTCCTCATCTCTTCTGACACGACGTAAATGATGCTCCCCTGTGCCATATTTGGTCAAGGGCTAAGCAGATCCATTTTATGGTTAACTCTAACAGACTCACCGTTTTGTCTTACAGCAAAGACGTGTGGAAAACGGCTTCTCAATGTTATTTAGTCATAAATGTCTGACTTCAGCAGAAGTACAGTGTGTCAGTTGATGCAGTAGTAATAGTTATATGTTGTTATATAAGTAAAAATATTTATAGATACGTATTATTAAACACACTTTTTTTTTTTCTTTCAGCTTTTCATTTGCCAATACCATATTTGGCTGGCAGCAGACACAAAGGGGATCTTGGTGCTCATTCCTGGATATCCGATGTTCAATGTCCTTGTCAGCACTTTTATATTCGTGTGTGTGGCACATGAAATTTCTCAGATCACGAATGATCTGGCACAGATTGTGGTTCCTAAGGATAACTCAACTCTGCTGAAAAGGTTGCTATGCATAGCTGGATTTTTTTCTGGACTCCTCCTCTTCTCAGCAATGCAAGATCAGTCAAGGCATTAACTTGAAAGGATTCTTGGAAACTTTCTTCAGGCTTACTTTGTGTCTGCCTGAACAAAAATTCTCAACTGGAGGTACAAGAAGACATTTAAATTAAGTGTGTGGAAAATGTATATAGTGCAAATGTACATATTTTGCGTGGAAATAGCCTTCTCAAATAACCTGAGAAACAAGAATGCACTGTACAGAATTGCATGTGAAAAAATGAGTCTTTTCTACTGGATATATGTTTCTGTTTACATATCTGTTTAAACGTGACACAAAGAAGTGAAATCAAATGGTTTAGCGATATCATGTGCATATCACGGCATTCGCTTTACCGTGGGTCAGCCGAATGACGAGTGGACGTTACTCGAGTACTGCCTCTACGGAACACGGGCTGTGATCATTCTCATCAAGGAACAAAAGAGAGCAGACCTGTGATCCTCCATTAATGGTCACCTTTAGCTGATGTGAAACATGAAGTTACTGGTAAACCAGGGCATTTTTCTGAACAAAATGGCAATTTTTTTGTTTAGAAATGAGTATTTTGGGTGGATATAGTATATGTTACATGAAGCCTTTTATACATGGTAATAAAAAATCATCACCAATTCAGTGATTTAAGATTATTAAAAATTTACAGAAATTTATTTTTTTTTTTTTTTTACAAACTGAAGACGTTTTCAGCAAATATAGTGAATTCTGAGGTCAATTTTTTTTATAAAGATTTTTTTCCCCTAAAATGGTTTGCTTTTTCATAAATTTTTCACTAATTCATTTAACTACGTACAAATCTCTGTAAAATCCCAGTGAACAACGATGAATAATTTTCAGAGACTCAGTTCAAGATGGAGAACTTTTGGAAGGCCTCCAACCTTTTCCAGTACAATGAAATCCCATCATATCCACTCCATCAGATCTTATGGAAATGGGAGAACGGGGGAATGGTGATCTTCGAACCTCTCTCGGAGTTTGTCGGTGACCTTGAACTAGGTGTCATTAGGGAACTGGTGCCATATTCTATCCTGTAATAGTATTTTCAGGTAAGAGGATGCGAGTCAATCTTGCATGACGAGGAGGAGGGATTGAGTGGTCAATCTTGTTGCATGCAGATGGTGGAGTCTCAGAATTGCCGATGAAACGAGATTGGAGCGGTTCGCAGGAACCTTTTTAGCAGTGCCTATCTTTCTTATTTTTTCCTTTAGCATAAAAAAGTAAAATTGAAAGAAATAGCCCTTCAGTGTGGCAGTGACAAACCATAATTTATGTTCCTTGTACTTAGTGAAATTGTGGACATCTCTTTGCTGTTTGTGGTTTTGGTTCAAGTGAGGGTTTGACCTCTAGTTGTTTTTTCATTTTATTCTTCTACTGATTACTTGTTAGCAGTCAAAAACATGAGCACAATATTGTTTCTAAGCATATGTGCAATTGCGTGTGATTATAAACAATATGAATCCCAATTCGTACCGTATGTACTGTCACGTACATGTGTATCATCCCAGTTAAAAAACTGAATTCAAACTTGCAGCCACCAATGAGTGCAAAAAAAAAAAAAAATTATTAAAAGAATGGCTTCAATTGTTTTTTTTTTTGGTGGAGAACAGTTTCTTTTAAAGAATGACCAGTCGTTCATCATAAAAAAGAAAAAAATAAATCATTCACTTCCCCCAGATTCAGCAGATTTACTAAGTCTGCCAGCTATTTTGAAGCTATTGCAAAGCTACGCAGCTATTGGTTCTTTTTTGTGCATTATTTCCAGTGTTTTGGAAAGTTAACCTCCTTGGTCAGGACATTTGAACGGCTGAAAGAAATGGTACAGGTGAATGCTGTGGTGGGGGACAGGCTGCATAACCTTCGCCTACGCCAGTATTAGGAGCAATGGGGAACTGTGAGTTGGAGGGCTAATTTCTGTTTTGTTCTTCGCAACTTAAGTATTGTAGATATAATTTTATTTATCTGTTGTACAGACTTGGTTAAAAGATTTATTTTTAATGTTTGAAATAATGCACTTGTTTACTATCACTGTATGTGGGATAAATATATTTTCTTTTCAGGTTATGTAAAAATATGATGTAATTTAAGCATTAAATAAATGTGCTGTGGATGTTTATTTTTGTAATGGGAGCAGCATCAATTAAGTAAAAACTTCTTATTGCTTGACTCTAGCTGGGCTACAATTCCCTATTACACCTACCTTAAATCCCAGATTAGTATTGTGCAGCTTCTCCAAAGTGATATTCTGGATACTATTCCTTCAAATTAAGGGCAGATATTCACTTGTGAAATGATTTCAGATACAAAGCAGGAAGAAAGATTCTTCTGCAATAAATCACACTGTCCCAGGGCTGATGAAATTGCAGCCAAACTCTCCCCCCGGAGCCTGGGGGACTTCAGCAGAACTCCACAGCAGAGGGGACGAATACTTTTTCCCGCTGGCTTACAAGCTAGAAAACTCTGCGGCAGAGCTCAGAACTGACTTGGCTTTTCTGCAGTCTGGCAACACCAAGAAAACCATCCTTAATATTTGTTTGGGTTAAGAAATTTAGCTTTTAATTTAGGTATTTAAGGCCCACACTAAAGAGAAGGGGCTCCTTCATCGAAGGATTCAGTGGTAGTTCCTATCCCCAAAGCTCCTTGTATAATGGGGGAGGTAATACCTGACGTGGGCGCCTGGCTTAGGTGGCGCAAATACTCCCCATCCTTTCCAGTTATTGCACCTATTTAGGCATCTCCCCCAGTTAAAGAGCAACCCTGCACAATCATCGGCTCCGCTTCAGTTCTTGGACATCATCCAGGATCACCATCCGTAACGTTAACAACTGTAACCCAGAGCTGTTCAGGCATCATTATGTAAAATAACCAGGCAACAGCATCGCTACTTTATGTTTTCCTATTTATTAGATTTTACATTTCATATACTCACAAAGACAGCAGCAGTGCTTTCTATTTAATTTGATTCCAAGTGTCACTTAATCAATACAATATCAGTTCATACTGTCATCATACATCGTTAAAAGAGGCTGTGAATTTCCTGTTTTAACTATCAGTCAGCACTTTTAACTAGTTCTTTAGCCATTAAGTGTCTTTAGCCAGCTTTACAAATCTAGGCTTCCATAGGTATTGTTTTAATAAGTAAAAATAAATAATTTGTTATTAAACTTACCTCAAATAAATGAAGCTTTCAATCATAAAATAGTTCAGGTGTCCTTAACACCCAAGACACCAACATCATTAGATTCTTTTCAGAACAGGTAGAGCACCTGCTGGTACAAACTGATGCTTTACGTGTGTACATAACAGGTTAAGAAATTTCCTTAAATGTATTTGTACTGTTAGATATTAATACAAATAAGGTGGGAGCAGCTCAACCGGTAGCTAATTGATTGTCATGTCATCCTCAAGTTAGCAGAAATTGTTACGATCCAAACCCACTACTATTTACAAAGTTCAGTCTTACGTTGCATTAAAAATCGTTATTTAAAATCCATTCCATTCATTTCTGTTTCATGTCTGAGCTCATAGATTTGAAAATACTAGTAGAAAACAAATGCTGATTGTAATCACGTTTTCCACAGCGTGGATAAAAGATGTAAATTGTTAATTTACTACAAATCTCAGTGGGCAGTTTTCTAACTGGCTTTTCACCACTAACCATCCAAGCTGCTGGAAAAGAGGCGGGCTCTCTCAGGAGGCTGACTGCTGAAATGTCTCCCCGGTACCTTTTGGGTGAGGTAGGTGCGATGCGCCCCACTTAGAAAGTAAGTAGGAATGGCTCTTTATTCCGGCTGTTTCAGAAACCGACTTAGTTTTTCAACTTACACGCCTGTAGCTTCAGCTACCCCTCTCCTAGTGTAATAACCACCAGCACTATTCCTATGGCGAGATGCATTGCTTAACGTATTCTGTGGGTTGTGCTCAGCATTTAGGGCAGCCTTGCACATTCTGACGTTTAACGCTCGGCAATATCCACGTGTGTACAGTGCACTGAGCGCTGATTATATACTTTGCTGCAATAGTTACCACACTGCCTAAAAAGCAGCTCAGGACTTCTTTTAACTATCTGCCGAGGTGTGGCATTCAGGTCCAAGCCTAAAAACACATTACGGTCATTTTTAAGCAAAGAAAGTAAGGTTTTGTGTTTTAAAGGAACAGGGCCCTAACTGTAAAAAAAATGCGTTTTNTAAAAAAACAGAGCCCTAACATAAAAAAAAAAAAAAAAAAAAAAAAGGCAAAAAAAAGCCAGTGACTACTTTGGTCCTTCTACAAACCTAATAACCTTATTTTACAGTTTCTTTTTAGCCTCAGCCTTCAATTCCTACGTTACTCAGTTTCTCTTAGTGGAGACCTCAGAAACCTCAGCTAAGGAAATGCGGGCAGCGTTTAGCAATTTTAAAGCAGACGCAGCTTTCCGCTTACAGTGCAATGTCCTGCTGAACATACAGCTTCTGAAAGAGAAAATATTACAGAAAAAAGACAAAGCGTTAAGTGTCCGCTTAAAGCAATATGATGCTTTGAGGTAAACCCCCAAGAACTGTTGGTGTGAGCTCTTACAGCCGGAGCCCCTAAATCCTGTATTACGCTGTATTTGAGGATTTAAAAAAGTATCGGAAAAATTCACTTAAAATATGCAAAAAAAAAGTGCAAGGAAATAAATTATGACCATCTGTTGAAAAAATTAGGAAACCTCAGTTCAGATCCTTTTAACAAAGTTCCTATTATTAAACTTCCAGCTGCACAGACAAATGCCTCTCTCCAAGCAGCCTCCTCCCAGGAAAGCACCTATTTAATCGACTCCTCCTCAAGATGCTAAAAATCACCCCTGGTTTACTGGCTAGCTAGTTCTTCCACAACACTTTTTGCTCCAAAAAGAACAACAAATGTGGAGGATATAAAAAATAAACCGTATGGGGGCATCAGGAACATCACCAAAAAAAAGCTACGAGTATTTTTAAAGAGTTAAAAGTTAGTCCATGTATACTGTAACAAAATTCACCCTTGTTTATTTGCAGACATTAATGTCTGCCTGGAGTAATTTGTAACAGTTTCTTCTGAAATAACCGATGAATGAATGGACAGATTTTAAATGTTTTATTGCTCACAAGTTGTCAAATAGGGTAAATATCTGGTAAAGAAACAGAAATCCAATTTTCAACAGGAATAGTTTTAGGCTTTTGTTTGGTGGTTTTGGTGTTTGGTTTTTTTTCCAAAAATAATGTTGCTCATTACATTTTAATAATCTCTACAAAATTAATGCCTAACAAATCTGGAATGCTATTTCTGAGCCTCATCACGTTGCACGCGTTTTCATGCTTATAGAGCACTGCTTGTCGTGTGCAAACGTAAGGCAATTCCGTCATCCCACTGAACACAGTTTGAGACCCTTTGAACCTGGTGCTTATTTTGTAGTTTTGATTTCCCTGTGAAAACTTTCAGGAGAGATCACAAGACAGAATAAAGTTTGATATTTATTAATACGTATATTTGAAAGATTATTTTCTGAATGTAACAAATATAAAAAGTTATCAGTGTTTACAAATTGTCAAAAATGTCCAAAGTACAAAAGGCTACAGTACATTAAGTTATATGGAAGTGACTGTACGCTCTGGCATTGAAATCATCTTAACACTACGGGCATGCACAACATACACCAGAGAAACTCATGCATCAATCAGAACAAAGAAGGAAATAAGACAATTTGCGGCCTTCTCTGATTACAAATTCATTGCTTCTGTTAGTTTTCTTTCCTCAGGAATACCATTTACCTGCAAGTAGATGAGAATGTATGTAATCCATCAGTGGCAGATGATGCTTCAGCAATATTGAACTGTCAGTGGGTAACACAGCACATAAATAGTATTTGTCCTTTATCAACCACCACACCAGAGAAACACAAGTACAACCTGGACCAAAAGACGACATTTACACGGAAAAAGCTTTGCTCGCTTGCTTCTGGGAAGGGAGAGATCGGGGAAAAGTTTGTTTAACTGGGAATTTATCTTTCTATTTGGGATCTAACAGGCTTCATAAGGAGACTGTGAAGCTCCAAATGGAAAAATGCAGTATACGGTGTATGTGTACTATTTAGTCTTTTGCATTCTAGGAATATCCTACAAACTTTTTCATCTAATCACCCTAAAATAGTCCTCATGAATTTTGCCAATCGACAGAGTTAATATGCCTTTTCATATTGGAGACCACGAGCAATTTTCAGCGGTGTAATATAAACCTTAGATGCGAGTTGTCATCTTTCATACAATTCTTTCCCAATTACGTTTCAACTTTGTGAAAGAGTCGAGCATTATGTCAGCTATTAAATCTGCATTTTTATAGAAGGTTAACAACAAATCGTTTCTTATTGGGGATTCAGGTAGTTCCTGAAGAGGATAGTGGTTATTAGACATGGTCTGCTCTTCAAATTACTTATTACGGTCTACTGAAGCTTTAAAATAGAAATATCTTCTTTCATGGTGGTGACTGATAGTATGTTAATAACCCTGAGTATATTATTGGGAATTTTCCATAGGAAAGGAAGAAAATTCAACAACGAATGTCTAGTTCTGTAAGTTTTTTGGCCTTAAGTGTTTTAGTTCTGTAAACTTCTTAGTTGAACAGATCAATACATTGATTGCGAAGTTTGTACTGACGCTACTAAAAAATCTTAGGAGTGCCTGAATTTTGCTCTACATCGTTAACATTCTAAAAATCTAACCTCCTGACAACAGGAGTCATGGATATCCTTTAGAAGATAAACTGCAAGAGGCACGTGCCATCATGTCATGGACGTGCTTGCAGTGTCACCTGCACATCTGAGTTACGAAGGAAGGTGTCATTGTAAACTAAGAGAAGGGGAGGAAACACCGTCTGTCCCAAATATATTTTCATTCCCCCCGATTTCTGAGAGCTTGGCATTGTCTGTGATCAATGTGAAAGAACAGGTGTATTCTACCAAAATAACGTACCACAGAAAATACAGACACTGGAGAATTTTTAAATCTATTTCTATGGCAGTTCTTTGGTGCGATTTGCAAGTGACAAAGCCATGCTAGCTTCTATTTCATACCTTTCCTAAAATGTCTCTCTGCTGTCAACATACAGTACTACCAGGTGATTTTGCATCTTTTTTACTGCAAGACAGACTGGAATTCTTGTAACAAGAGAGTCATAACAGAAGAGCTGAACTGTGTGACATTTTTATTCCGCCTTCTAACTGCCTGCAGTGGCGAGCGTGAAGGGCTCTGCTAAATGTCAACCCAAACCAGTGCCGGTGGCTCTGGATCCACTGCCAGGATCCACTGGATCCACTCAGTATCCACTGCCAGGGTCATCTGCCATTCCCAATATATGTATAATAAAGCACACAAATAGCAAAGCTAGCAGGTTTTTGGTTTGGTTTTTTTTTTTTTTTTTTTTAAATGTGTTTTT
>VYZM01013361.1:72922-93253 GCA_013398915.1 Dromas ardeola | reverse complement strand
TTTTTTTTTTTTTTTTTCCCCCCTAACCTTACTTAAGCTGCCTCTGTACCTCCAGTCCGGAGATTTGCAGAATCAGCTCTTCAGGAAATGTTGCTGGTCCAGCCATTTGTACAAGGTACACACACTTGCATCTCTTCCTCATTTTCATGGTTTTACAAAGGTTAGAAAATGGATCAGAATGCCATAGTACACTGTACAGGTTCTTCAGCCGTGCTTACCTAGATGTTCGTAAGTGTGCTGTGACATAAATTGGACTTAACAGGGTTTTTAAGTTGTCATCTGGGACAATGGAAAGGTACTAAAAGAAAACAAAAAAATGACATTTTCATTATTTAAGTCTCTTAAATGAAGATCGGATTTTGTTTTCATAATAATTGAGTGGGGCACATAGTCATTGCCATGTATATATTGTAGAATGGTTGGAAATTGAAAAATATTTTATTCCAGGTTATTTTTTTAACATGGCCCAAGTGGACCTTTTGCTGATGTTAACATCATTAAACTTGGATGTGACTCCAGGGTACTTCCATGTGTGTTGGATAGAAGCTATTGTCCCAATACATAATCCTGGCACATAATCTTTCCTTAAAGTGCCACTGCTGAATCTTTGTGGTACTTCCCATTCAGTTTCTACAGTGAACGGGCCTCAAAGGAATGGAACTATCACTTTTTCCAGGAGTGGAAAGTAAGAACTGCACCTTTCCTTATTTTCAGCACTGTCCTCAACATAATTTGAAAATACTCTTTAAACTTTGTCAGACATTTACAACTGTAGCTTGAGTTTTCTCAAGAAAGAGGAACAACATGTCATCCCAACATGAGCTCAAGTCATCTTCTATACAATCTCAATAGACCAGGCTTGAGCAAGACCAAACATAAAATGGGGGTAGTTTTCCTGTAGTTATTCCTAATTTTAACTTCTCCTGGCAGGCAGGAAGCTGAACAGAAAGTTGTAGCTCATGGGGTTCAGTGTAGCCTGTACTTCAACCATACGCAGCAGCTAGTGTGTTGTAAATTCATACACTAATCTAACTTCCCCATGTAGACAAGCTGTGAAAGCAAAACCTACTGGAAAAGTATATGTGCATATGGCCACGTTGAACTGAGGCCAAACTGGCTGCTTAGCTCTTCAGAAAGCAGAGCACTTACAAAACGTTAAGGCAGAGTACATCAAAAACATTATGCATACACAGGCGGTTCTCCAGTTAACACTACGGATACCTGGGCCTGACAGTAAGAGACACTAAGGGATAGCACAGTGATTCAATCGAAATGACACCTTTTATTTTTCTTTCTTTTTTCCTTTGGAGATTTATAGTGGTGACAGACGAACTGACCAGTTTTGATTTTGATCCAGAGCAAGTTTCTCTGATGCTAAAACAGTGCTTTTGCACCCAAGTAATACAGTTACAGGACAGACTCAATCAAACAAAAATAGTTGCATTTGTGCTATGATTCAGCCTCTTTGATATTGCTCCAATAACATGAGTACTCCACAGAAATGCTGCAGGCCTTTTGTATGAGTAATTAATTCATTGTACCCCTAAGACAGGACATCTGTCATATCTGAAATGTTGTGGTCTTCCCATGTACCTTGATTTCAGGCTTCCTGTATAAAAGAAAACTTTTCACATAGATTTGTGGTCAAACAGAGTTCAGGTCTTTCTTTGGGGAAAAAAAAAAAAAAAAAAAAAAAAGATGTTTCCCCAGTATGGGTTTCCAGGAGAGCCTGAACCTACGCATTTCAGCATCAAGCAGTTTTCTAAAATCTGGAGGGACCAAAAGACTTCCATATCAATTATTCTTATTGGGAAGAGATGAGTTTCAACTGTACCAAAATCACAGTGGTATTTATGGGAAAAAACATATCTTCCAGATATACACTTTCCATCTGTTGCTTCTGCTCAGCAGTTAATCTTAGGTAACCTCACTGAAAGGGACAGAAATTTTATTCACATACGATATATACCTTTCCCCAGAGTTACAGTGACTCAAGGAAAATTTTTCAGTGATGCAGTAGGAAAAAGGTAAGCTACATTTGCCATAAGATCACAGGTTGTTATACTTCTCTGTTTCCCCCACTAATGTCGACCATAGGTCAGAGTTCTCTGGTGTTCAGACAAAAATCAGGCCCCGCCACAGGATCAGTCTTGTTTCCTTTTTTTTTAAGAAATTTGTCCTTGACTTTGCTGTGTAAAATGCAACGTAGTAACTTGGTTAAGTGCAGTTACTGTAGGAGAACACAAGGACGACCAACCTGCCCTTGATAAAAGGATAGCTCTTGAAAAATCATATCTCACCTTCTGTTGCTTCACTTTTTTTCTTTAGCACTTGTCACTGCCACTGAAGAATTTCAGCTGAAGAAATTCATAAATCATCACTGCCACTAAAATCAGAAGGCCAGATGATAGCACAAATCAGCATTGTTTTTTTGTTCAAGGGAACCAAACCTACTAACACAGTCTGTGAACCTGTCCCAGAGTCTGAGTCAATAAAACAGTATTCATTTTCACCCACAGGGTTACGCATGTCTTCTAGCATCCTTGCAAGGTAGCTGTTAATCAGCAACAGTTTATTCAGTCTGTCTAAGCATACATTTACATATCAAATCCTTACCACTGAAACACCTTCTTTTGTATATTACTAGAAACTACTCATATTTCCTGGTTTGCTTAGACCCTAGATTTATATTTATTTACTTTAACACAGTTAAAAGACATAATTTTCATGGACTTTGGATCAGAAGAGTATTGGTCTGTGCTTTTTGCTTGCATAAATGAAGTCTCCAAAAGCCTTGTGAGACATGCAAATGAAGGTGCTGTGATGCTGGTGCATGCAGGAAAGCTCAGACATGGTATGGAAGTCTCATACCTCCAGCAGCACACGCGAAAGGCAGAGAGAGGAGTTACTTCCAAGGCAATAACATGTGGCAGTGAGCAAACCCAATCAAACTTGATATTGCTGCACATGGATATAAAAAATTTATAAGACCAATTTTTCCCATCAAAACTGGAAAGAAGTAAAACACAACATGTTATTCTGGAAAGTGCTGGCAGCAGATAAGAGTGACTAAAGGAAATGAGCAGCTCTCCTGATTGCCAAAGTGTAGGCTCACTGTTGGTGTTGATAGGGCTTGTAGGCAGAGAAACAATGTCTAGAGATTTAAAAGCTAACAGGTGAAATCCTGCCTCAGCTGAAATTACAGCGTGTCTTGTTACCTAATAGAAAGTCAGAATTTTCCCCACCCTTCATATAGCTGACCACTATTTTTCTTTGATGGGCTTGAAACCTCCTTCTAAAGGTGACTTGTAAAGGACCAAACATCCTGGAAACCAGCCTGATCTCAGCCCAACATTGCTGAGTTGCACATGTGAGGACTAAACAGTGTAAGATGGTGAGTAAGAGTTACCATTCAGTTCATTCTTCATGTAATGTGTTCAGCTAATAAGTGCTGTAATTTCCATTATTAAAGACTTCTCCTTCATCCAGTATTAAATGTAAAAGCTTTGAGACTGTTCTGACACAGCCAATTAAAATGAAATTGTCTCTAAAATGAGCTGATGAATTCAGCTGAGATTGCAGTCCTGAGGTGCCATTTGTCCATATTGCAGCTCTTCAATTTCATTGCAACAGCTATCCTTATTAGCAGCTCCCATATCTAACCACAGAGTGATTCATGCCACCTTCACAAAGGTTGTCAGAGAAGGGAGTGGAAAGAGAAAGGGATTGAAGTAGTTTTGAGCCACTGGGATTGCTCCTTCAAACAGGGTCGTTCCTGAGGAAAAATATTGCCATTGACAAACTCCTCCAGCCTTAATATAATTCAGCATAGAATCATAGAAACATTGAATAGTTTGGGTTGGAAGGGACCTTTAAAGGTCATTTAGTCCAGCCCCCTGCAATGAACAGGGACATCTTCAAATACATCAGGTTGCCCAGCACCCTGTCCAACCTGACCTGGAATGTTTCCAGGGTATAAATAAGTACTAACCTATAACTCCAGTGCAGATGGATAATTTTGGTTATTAGTGGTTTTTATCCTCAGACTTGCTCTTTTCCAGCTCTAATTAGGCACTGTTAATGGGTGCCTATGTAAAGACAGACACGGTACATGTGGGGACCCCACGCCTGGCAGTGTTAGAGAGGTTCAGCTGTTGGTATACAACTGCCATTGCGTGGACAGATGAAAGCTAACATTAAAACTACCAGGCATGAATCATTTCACTTCCCACATAATTTCTTAGAAGCTTTAATCCCATGAAACATTTTAACTGTTTATTCAATTCAAGATGAAAACACATGTGAAAACACTGAGATTCTGGTCCTCCTTCACTCACTGTGTTTGTGAGCCAAGTACACCTCGCAGACATTGCTCATATAGTTGGAGGAATTTATATTGACTCTAGTGGACTTTCTCCAGATTTCAACTGACGTAAATGAAAGCAAGTTTTGGACCAACAGATGGGCATCTATCAGCAATTAAATATACGTAACATGTGAAAAGACACAGATCACTATCAGTGGTGACTGACACTGTTTATTTTTGACATGAAAGATCTCTCACCAGGGATGGCCAAAGTCAGTAAAACAAATCTTCTATTTGCCTTCCAACCCTTAACACTGAAACAATCCTCATTCTTCACTATCTGGGCAGTGACAGGTCCTCAGCAGCTCCTGTGACCTCTCATCTCACTTCACCCCTGTGGCATAAGAAGAAACTCCCCTAGTGAGCCCAGTATTAAATTTTTCTCAGAGCTCACAAATTGCCTCATCTTTCCCAAAGGCTGTCATGTCCTTTCCTCCAACCTCTTTCATAGCAAACAAAGCAAGACCAGCTCTCAGGAGCCTTAGTCCTACATTTCTTCCTGTCCTTCTTCATTCTGGCAATGAGATGTGTCCTTCCTGTGCCAGTAGCTATTTTATTGCAGCTGGATTGGGCTACTTTTTCAGTCCCTGGAGTAAAAAGTTAAATGAAATGCTTTAAATATTTTCTAGGTGGGAGATTTTACATTTCAGGACTACAAGACATCCCTTCAGTGGGTGAGGGCCTTTACGTGCAAAATTGTGGAAGAATCTCTTTGGGTCACTGGCAACTGCAAGATTCAGAAATTCTGGTTGACATGAAGAACTTTCAAGGAGGTTTAATGCCTTGAAGAAACAACTGATATAAAATGAAAACATCCAGTTTTCTCATAGCAGAGCAATTCGTTTAAATTGATAATGGCTGAATGGAACATGTGATGTTACCTGTGTCAGGACACAGCAAGAGCAGGGATGCCCTGTGATGAGAGACAAGTTGAGAGCAGAAGGTAAACTAATGGAGGCAGTGCCCTCACTGACAGGGGAGTCCCATGGGGTCCCACCATGGCAAGCAGACCTAGGGTTGTAGACATGGCAAGGGGATGAACCATGTCAAGGGTTCAGCCAGTGGGTCCCATCAGGAGCAAAGGAGAAAGGGCTGGACCCAGGGCTGGAGGCAAGCCACACTCTATGTCTGAGAGGTCCATACAGTAGATGAGGTAACTACAGTGCAGGTCTGAGGTCTACTGAGAAAGAAGGGTTTGTGGCCACAGGTAATCAGGTGTCCCCTGGGAGCCTGGTCAGGACAATTAAGGCCTATAAGTACGCTCAGGTTCCTTGTAACTTGTAGCAAAAAGTGGTTGGAAAACTACAGGATTGATTTTCCTGATATTTGGGGAGCACAGACCCACTGTTGATGTTGTCTAAAGCAAATCAAGAATTATCACATTTGTTCAGCAACCCACCGTTCCTAGGTTATCGCACTATAAAGAGTTCAGCAGCATATATTATTTAAGCCTATGATTAGAAAGACAGTATCTCATTTATGTATTTTTCAAATACGCAAATGGAGCTGGCAAAGAATATGGAGTGAAAAAGAAAACTCTTCCACAGGTCCAAAGTGCCATGTTAGTTATTAGAATTCAGTTAAGGCCTTGCTTGCAGGGTTGCTACTAACATATTTACCAGCTTGAATGAGCAGTCATGTTTTAGTGTTTGGAAGAGACAAGAGAACAGATATCAACAGCCTAAGGAACCTGGAGCACATAGAGAATTTACAGTAAGAAAGGTCTGAAGCCATAAATCTGAGGTAGCTATGGATTACTTTGCCCAGGCGGTAGATACCTTCACTGACATAAATCTGTTGATTTCAAATATTCAGGCAGACACTCAGGTAAAGTAAAGAAGCAATTGTAGTTTATACAGCCACTCTAATTTAGATTAGTCTGCCCACAGACTACAGTTACACTGATCAATTTACAGCTGAACTTGTGGTCCATAAATTGTAGGTGAACAAAATCTAAATGGGACCAAAGAGATCAAAGATTTCTCTTAGAAGATCTTCTCTTAGATCTTCTCTTTGCTTTTCTTAGAAGCAAAAAACAAAGAAAAGACAGATTTTCTGAAAAGCTGAGCACTTTTTCAGCAAAGATACACCGTTGAACTGTATGAAATGCAAGAAATTGCAGGTTATATGAAGGAAATAGGACTGGTCATCAGGCAAAGTCACTTGCCATTGAAAGGCAGGAAAAAAATTCTGGTCAGAAGCATAGAAGTTACTATAACATGTCTAAATAGTCTGGTTGACTTCTACAGAGAGCTGTATTCATCTGTTGAAGGCACCAGCTTTCTACAGATTTGGCACTTGATGTCACCGGTTCTCAAGTTGATCCTTGCATCTGTGACATGCCATCCTAATTGGAGTGTTTCAAAATGTATTGTGAATTGTAGAAGCTCAGTAAGTATTGCTGCTCTGTGCTGCACATTGATTCACTGCTTTCTGAGGAGACACAGGACAGTTTCTGTCATATCCTCATGAAACAACTAAATGAGATTTAAAGAGCAGAGGAAATTGAACCTGTTGCAGTAAAGCACAGAATTAGGTTTGGGACTGTAAAAATGGCAACTAGGTTAGAAAAAGAGAAAAGAAGCATTTCTACCATATTTCTGTCCTTGGTCATCACTTAGAGCCTCACCATCCCATTCCCATAAATTCCAAAAGTCACCCTTCTCCATGACTACTTCATAATGCTGATTTATGGGGTTTTCTGAGAGATTAATGCTGAAAATTCATTTCATGAAGAAACAGCTCCTTCCCTAATCTGGATTATAATGCAGAAACCTTTGCTGACATAGCAGTGTGTTTATAGAAGTTACCCATTTTTTTTGAGAACGTGGAATCTAGTAACAGCTGAGACTTGCCTTCTTTCTTATCTCTTACTTTTAACTTTAGAAAGTATTGAACAGTTTATTTCAGTAGGGAGGAGAATAATAAACTGTACCTTATCAGAGAGACTACTCCTTCAGCGAATCATAAAGAAATCTGGACAGTTCCTATACTTATAGAAAATCTGTTTTGTCTAAGTGTCTCCAGCCAGGGTTACATAGCCTGTACATTCACAGCTTGTGGATTATGCTGTAGCTGATCATACATCTACTCTTAATACCAATTTTGTGATTTTCTGAAAGTTTTGTGTGGGGTTTTTTTAGGCCAGAGAGCATAATAGATCTCAAGAAGTCACCTGGTGACCTAGTCAGATAAAATGAATTCTTATTTAAGATATAAATGTGAATTAGGCTCCTGTGGTGGAATTTATGAACCATATGATGGAAAACACAGTAATTATATTCATGACTAAGCAATGTTTAGTATATCACCCAGGATAAAGAAGGATAGAAATGGCAAAAGTACTACAAAATATATTACAGAAAACACTGTACTAGCAAAACAGTGGAGGAGATGAACAGAGACATATTTTTCTCATTTTTCTTAGTAGGAAAGATTGTAAAAAAAAAACAGTGCAAAAAACTGTAATCTGATAGAACCATTAAGATAATAAAAGAAAAGATAAAATAATCGGGGGAAAAAATGAGGATTACATTCACTTAAATACAAGCTAGTAGAAAATTTGGTGCTAGAGTTTAAATTGGCTTATGTTATGACATGCTTTTGAACAAATTGAGCCAGTGGTGCTACTTACCATGAGTAAATGCAAAAGATCCTCATTTGAGGAACAAGAAAATAATTGATATGTTATTACAATTGAAAACATAATAGGTAACAAACAGGATTGATAACTGCATCCATCTATCCACCTCTGCAAAGAAATCCAAATGAGCTATGCAGCTCATCAAGGTCAAAAGGCTTCTGTTTAAGCTAAGACTAGCAATTATTTAATCATAAGGACAATATGAAACACCTATAGCATATTTATCAACAGTTTAGGACCAAAATGGAAGGGCACAGGAGTGGAGTTCTACCCTGATATTCCTAATATCAATGATGTATATGGTGGCATAAAATAAGACTTACAAATTATCAGATCAGAGACAGATGGTAAATTCTTTAGGTGTTTTGGTCATCCAAAATGACCTGGATATATTAGGAAAATTATTTGAAAAAGAAAGAGATTGAAATTCAGTGGAAACAAGTGCAAGGTAGTACGTTTTGGGAAGCATAATCAGATATACAGTTGTAAGATGGAAACAATAGGCTTGGTAGAATTGCTTCTATAGGACAGTAAGAGGAGTTCATTAAGGACCAAAAGCTTAAGACAAACCAATGATTCTGTGCGGACATGGAAAAATCATATTAAAGTATGTAATAAAGAATATCATCTGACTTTCTGCCTTTTTCAATTTTGCCCTTTTCACATAAAAAACATGAAAATAGAACTGAAAAGGAATACTTTTGAAGGGCTGAACGGGATAACATTTCAACACAAAATGTATCTGATTAAAATTCTAATAAGCTAAAACATGGACTTTACCACCAGTTTTAGTAAGAGAAAGCATGCGGGTGAGATCAGGGGCAGTGTACAGGTATGGACACAAACCTCAATGTAGTCATGAGTGAAGTCAGGGAACAAATTTGAGGTGTGACCCAGTCAGCAAGAGCACACTGAAAGCAAAGGAAAGGTGGTCTAAATAGTGAATGTTGCTAAGGAACAGAATTTTCATACCTGCATCAGGCTACGTAACTCCCATATTCTTGTTTTACATATTACATCTGAATCAATTTCTCATAAATTGATCTCAACATTAAAGCCACAAAGAACAAGAACATCCAAATTACTTATTGTGATCAAAAGATGCCTGAGTTTTTTTTATTTGCCTTCCCCCCTGCCTTCTTTTCCTTTGTCTTTGTCTTTCTGTTTGTTTTTTTTTGTATTTTTTTTTAAACAAGATATCTTCACTTGAGCATTGTTGACGTGTAAAAAATGTCAGTATGTGAAGGAAGAAACCATGGGGGAGTCGTATCCTATAGAGTACTTTCTCTTATTGCCAGCTTTTATGTAGGACATAGCATTGAAATAAAAATGTAACAGCTCTCCTGTCGAAGCTCACACTGGTAACCATAGCCTGTTAAAGAAGGCAAGCAGCCATCAGATAAACATCTAAGTCTTTACAGGCAAAGGATTGAAAGCACAAAGACTGCACTTCACAAAGGGCTTTTTTCAGTTGGTTGGTGCTTTACCTACACATGAAAGGAGAAATCAATATTCTTGGTCGAAAACAGTTTGGAAAGTCATGCCAGTATTTTAAAGCAGTTATCTATAGCTAAATTTGTGTCCTGGCTTCTTACTAAGAACTTCAATTTTCAGTGTTCAGTGCAACACAACTGATGGTAGGGAACCAAAGAATTTGTCAAATGGGTATTATGAGGAATGCTGCATAGATTTTATGCATAATATAATTGTGCTTCTGGTTCAGTAGGTAGAAGTTGTGCTTCTGGGTCATATCTTACAGCTTCTACTAAGTATGATATTTATTTTCTCTACTCACTGTCTCTGAAAAATTACACCATTTATTTAGAGGTAGAGTTTTTCAGTTACCATCATTAAAAATTGATGGGTCATTCTGGAGTCACTTGGAAGTCAGAAATTTTCTTAAAATATAAAAAATATAGATCTTCTTTCATATGGATTTTGGGATTAAAAATTAAGTGCATTTATGATATATTCTCAAACTTCTTTCCACAAATGCAACACTACCCTGCCTTGCTTTGCCTTTCTACCCATGCCCATGCCCCCTTCCTTCTGAAGAACCTCTCACAAAATCCCACAGTTCCTGAAGCTCAGACATATGGAATATAAGTCGGTCTGAGACTCAGTCATAGTAGTTGACATCACCAACCTCTGCCTAGGTGTTAATGTAGCACATGTGAGAATTCAGTATGATTGCTGTGTCATTTGCATCCTCAGTTTGGAATTTTCCATATCACTTCCAAATAACTTCTTTTTTAGTCACAAGCAAAAATGTTTAGAAAATATATGCTTGATTGTATGTGTTATAAGTAATTGATTCAATTCTCAGAGAAGTAAGGAGGGGCATTAGCAGAACTGTCACACCTTTGGCCTGTTTGGGTGGCTGGTTGACAAAGTCCATTGGGAAACAGTCTAGAAGGTCCAGGAATGTTGGACGTTCTTCAAGAAGGAAATCTCAAAGGTGCAGGAGAAGGCCATCCCCATGGGCTGAAAGATGAGCCATCGGGGAAGAAGTCCAGCCTGGATGAACAGGGAGATTTGGCTGGAACTCAGGAAAAAAAAGAGAGCTTATGATCTTTGGAAGAAAGGGCAGGCAACTCAGAAGGACTACAAGGAAGTTGTGAGGTTATGCAGGGAGAAAATTATAAGGGCCAAACCCCAACTAGAACATAAATGCATTAGCAACAAAAGGAGGGCTAAGGAGAATCTCCATTCTTTACTGGATGCTGGGGGGGAAACCTAGTGACGAAGGATGAAGAAAAGGTTGAGGTACTAAATGCCTTCTTTGCCTCAGTCTTTAATAGTAAGACCAGTTGTGCCTGAGGTGCCCTGCCCCCTGAGCTGGAAGTCAGGGATGGGGAGCAGAATGAAGCTTCCATAAAAGAAGGTGAGGGACCTGCTACACCTCTTAAACAAACACAGGTCTATGCGGCTGGAAGGGGAGCTGGCAGAGGTGCTCAAAAATCCTCTTTCCAATACTTAACCAACAGTTCTGGCTAACTGGGGATTTCCCAATTGACTTGAAGATACGAAACATGATTCCCACCTACAAGAATGGCCACAGGGAAGATCCTGGAAACTACAGGCCTGTCAGTCTGACCTTGGTGCCAGGGAAGATTATGGAGCAGATCGTCTTGAGTGCTGTGACATGGCACATACAGGACAACTAGCTGATAAGGCCAAGTCAGCAAGGCTTTAGGAAAGGCAGGTCCTGCTTGACTAACCTGATCTCCTTCTATGACAAGGTGACCCACTCAGTGGGTGAGGGAAAGGCTGTGCACATTGTCTGCCTAGACGTTAGTAAAGCCTTTGACGCTGTTTCCTACAGCATTCTCCTGGGAAAATGGCTGCTCGTGTCCTGGACAGCTGTACACTTCACTGGGTAAAAAAACTGGCTGGATGGCCAGCGCCAGGGATTGTCAGCTGGTCGCAAGTGGTGTTCCACAGAGTTCAGTACTGGGGCCAGTTCTGTTTTATATCTTTATCAACAACCTGGATGAGGAGATTGAGTACACCCCCAGTAAGTTTGCAGATGACACCAAGTTGGTCAAAAGCATTCATCTGCTTGAGAGTAGGAAGGCTCTACAGAGAGACCTGGACAGGCTGGGTCAATGGGCTGAGGCCAATGTATGAGGATCAGCAAGGCCAAGTGCCAGGTCCTGCACTTGGGTCACAACAACTTAATGAAAGCTACTGGCTTGGGGAAGAGTGGCTGGAGAGCTGCTGGCGGAAAAGGACCTGGGGGTGTTGGTCAACAACCAGCTGAATATGAGTCAGCAGTGTGCCCAGGTGGCCAAGAAGGCCAATAGCATCCTGGCCTGACTCAGGAATAGTGTGGCCAGCAGGAGGACTAGGCATGTGTTTGTTCTCCAGTACTCAGAACTGGTGAAGCCCCACCTCGAATACCATGTTCAAGAAAGACATTGAGGTGCTGGAGCGAGTCCGAACAAGGGCAATGAAGCTGTTGAAGTATCTAGAGCACAAGTCTTATGAGAATTGTCTGAGGGAACTGAGGTTGTTTAGCCTGGAGTAAAGGAGACTGAAGGGAGACCTTATCGTTCTCTACTACTACCTGAAAGGAGGTTGTAGTGTGATGGGTGTTTGTCTCCCAAGTAACAGGTGATAGGACAAGAGGAAATGGCTTCAAGTTGCACCAGGCGAGGTTTAGATTGGATATTAGGGAAAAGAAATTTCTCTGAAACGGTTGTCAAGCATTGGAACAGGCTGCCCAGGGAAATGGTGGAGTCACCATCCCTGGTGGTATTTAAAAGACACATATATGTGGTACTGAGGGACACTGTTTAGTGGTGGACTTGGCAGTGTTAGGTTTATGGTTGGACTCGATAATCTTAAAGGTCTTTTCCAACCTAAGTGATTCTGTGGTCCTATGATTTTATGATTCTAACAGCACCTATAACCAAAGTCAGAAGAGAAATCTTTTTTCCAGCTGTGAAAAATATCCTACTTTCAGATTCTTCTGTATGAATATTATTATATAGAAATATTTGGTAGAATATTATTTGCAGTTCTATATTCTGAACTCTGAGCACAAGTATGTCAGTGCACATTTCCACTTTAGAAAATTAGAATGAAATATTTCCATGTTCCTGAGATCCTTGACATGTAATAATCAAGTGAGTCAAAATTTAGGCTTCTGTTTTCTGTTAACATGTACAGTAAGAGAAATAAAATGATCCTTGTGCATGATTCCTATGTATAAACTCCTTGTAGCTATTATTGAACCAGCAATTCGTTCTCAATCTTCTATTAAAATATCAATAGTATTTTTCAGAGCTTAAATTGAGCAGTGATTTTATTTAAGGCTGCACCTAGACACCACTTTTCTTCGAAGCATCTCTTGTTGTTGCTAAAAATGAAAGCCATTCAAATGAGTGTGATTGAAACAGGGACAGGGAAAGGGAAAAAATCAATAGAACATTTTCCAGGGTACTATCTCTGCTTTTGAAAAGAGACCATTAATAACATGCTTACAGTAAAAGCAGATGCTTGTTCAAAGTGCATTCAAGGGTGAGCTGAAAGGATGGCTCTCTCTACATAGCATCCCTGGAGAGAGAGTTTGCAAAGATTTCAAAACCCAACCTCAGACTATGGACAAAAGCCTTTCCTAGACATTTTAAATATTCTTATCTAATATTAGACTGTGAAGCTGGGGCTGAAATGCTTTCTAATATTTTGCTCCTTAGGAAAGGCAGTGTGGGTCAGTGAATGAGGTATTGGTCTGAAAACCGCTTTGCAGACAAAACACTGCAGGTCACATTTGTATCTCTGAAGACTGTAGGTGCCATGCTAACGCAAATTGTTACATCCCTTAAAAGTGATGGGGAGTGCTGTGGGGCATATAATGCAGTTCCTAATGAAACGGAGGGCTGGATCTGTCCATTCAGAAAATTATGATATCCTGAGACAAATTCAAGTTAAGTGTTGAGATAGGACTGAACCTTGGATCATCACCTAACTTGCTTCTAGTATGATTTCATGTGCTGAAAACATATACAATGCTTTAGAATACATAAAAGGTCAACCATGCAGTTAATATGTAAGAGAACCTTTTCTTCACAGAGCTTAGCACTCTTGGGTGAAATTTTGTAATCTCTTTCACTTGCTTTGTTTAGATAGCTGAAGAAGATCTATAGGTTTTCAGGAACATTAGGACAAAATATAAGGCATACCTATAACAATAAGCATACTACAGATGGCCAAAGACCTGAGCTCGTACTTATGATGAGTTACTAATTATAAGTTACTTACTATGCACTTAACCGTCTTCTCTATGGAAACAATATAGTGATTTGAAGAGCCTATAACCTTCCAATGTGTGAATGTTGTTATCTGCATTATACTGCTAAGCAAACTACCTCGGTCCAACCCTTGTAATCCTGGTTTCACAATCTGGGTATCTGGAGAAGATTTCATCTGTCTGACATCCATGCCTAAGGGCCAGATTCATCTCATCTCACCTCATTAAGGTCCCCAACAGCCATTGGTTAATTAAGATCCTAGTTGTCCTTTGTCTCTTCCAGAGTCACTGAAGAGTGACAGGAGCCTACAGAGAACAAACTGAATCTTAGGCTGATTAAGAACAGACCAAATTCTATATTCTGTAGGGTTTTGATCAGAGATGTCTGGAGGGAATATCTGACTAAGGAGTTACAGCTGCTCCTTTCTGGCTTTGACTGCTTGTTCCTACACTCACATTGCAGGAAGAAATTGGTCTGGGTTAAAAAATGTCAGTACTACGAACAACAATAACATGAACCCGAACTATTCTATGATTCTATGATAACAAAAAATTCTCCTTCAGAACCAGAGGGAGAAAGCTCAGATTCCTTATCCATCTCAAATGGAGATACTGTCAGTAGTTGGCTTGAATCAAGGGAGGAAAATGGAATGTAGCAATAGGATGAGGAGCAATGGTTTTAAACTAGAGCAGGGTAGGTTTAAATTAGACATTAGGAAGAAGTTCTTTACCATGAGGGTGGTGAGACACTGGCACAGGTTGCCCAGAGAGGTGGTGGAGGCCCCATCCCTGGAGACATTCAAGGCCAGGCTTGATGAGGCTCTGAGCAACCTGATCTAGTTGAAGATGTCCCTGCTTACTGCAGGGGGGTTGGACTAGATGACCTTTAAAGGTCCCTTCGAACCCAACACATTCTATGATTCTATGATTCTATGAATGTGGAAAGGACATGGCTGCTTCTGGCCCTGATTTGGCCCTTAAAGATCCTGCATTGTGAGATCACAGCACAAAATGAGCAGAATATTCAAAACATACACTGTAATGGCATATATTACTCTAAAAATAGACATCATAACCCAAATATTCAGTCAATCCTTAATGCCTTTCTTCCTGGTACCAGCCCTGCTGAATACAATTCCATAGATTTTGTACAGCAGTAACAATTTGGCATCCTTTATAGCAATGGATTCATGTGGGCAGGATGCCAGATTTCATTAATTATTATATCTCTGACTTTGTATTCTAAGGAGATGCTACTCATATAATCTGCTGGGTTGATAGATGAGGAGATGGCATTATTGCAGTGTGCTGTCCACAGCCCCCTTTCATCATAGTTATAGCTACGGACTAGTAGGAGCCCCTCTGGAAATGAATGTTGGAAATCATAGTGGCATTTTGCACGGTGCAATTTTATTTTGGGAAATACTATTCAAGGTATAAATAAGGAGCTCCTGTAAAATATAAATAAACAACTGGAAAATCTAATATGATAGTTTCAATAAGGATCCTTATTGTTTTCAATAGAATTCTGATGGCACTTTTATATTCTAGATTTTACCTTCATTTGCTTCAATTTTGTCCAAAGATTAATATGAGATGTTCATTTCAAAGAGAGAGATTACCACGGTGATTAAAATCTCTTTTATTATGTGTAAGCAGAAGAAGCAGTTATTAATACTGAGGAATATATTACACATGTCTCCTTCTGCTCTGATTTCTCATGAAAGCCACTCCTATCAAAAATGTAGGCTTTTCTGGAACACCATTATGATTTATTTCTGTTTTATACCACTAGCTTTGAGAATCAGCAGTTGTATAAGGTGTTTCTGGTGGTCAGTTTGTTGAAAGGAATAGTGTCCTATTCAAACAAGCAGATGGGAAAAAAAATCCCTGAAAAAAAATTGATATTTAGGGATGAATGGTTAGACATCATAGACAGGTTTTAGCCTACCCAAAATACTTACCTAACCCATTTTAAAAATAATATTTATTCTCTGAACTGCTATTCTCCCTACCTTAGTAAGGGAAGTGCTACTATCCTTATTTCACAACAGAAAACTGAGCGACAGAAATATTGAATTAAGTATTCGAGGAAGACTGTGAGTCTATAACATTAGTCTAAAATTTCCCTTCCCAGCTGCTCATCAAATATCCTCCACCCTGTCTGATTGTCAAGTGAATTTATGTACTGAGGGATCCTGAAAATTTTGCCACCTTTCTTTAGTGAATGAACAGGATATTAAGTTAATCTGGAAAAAAAACCCAAACCTGTAAGCCCTGTTTATGTCTATCAGAGTTTGTTTTTCATTCATGTTAGAGATTTTTCAATTCAGCCCTTAAATTACACCCACTAACCACTCAATTGCTGTCATAGATGGTAACTGCACACATAGACCATATGGGCAAAATAACCATTTTGTGCATGTAATACAAGTCATGTTAAATGACGTTACAACAGAGATGGCAAGATTTCTGTTCTGAGGGAAATTTTGACTATTTGGACTTTGAAAAGGGGGGAAGAAGGAAAAAGAGCAGAAGACAGCTCTTCCTCAGAAATCGCTCTTCTTGGGAGGCATAGGCACATCGTAGCAGCTGTAATGGGTCTTCGCCAGTAACCACAAATGGATATGTGTGTCATCTACACCATATCTGAATGAAACTAAACTGTTTCAGTGATGGTGTCTCCAGACAGCTTTTCTTGAATGCAGGGAGTGTAACGTGAGTTCAACATGTGTATTACAAAAGCTGAACCACTTTCTTTACCACTTGGATGAGTTTTGGTTGTTCCAGTTGCTGCCTGCTGCATTGAATACATCATATTCAGCTTAACATCCCTTTATCTCACCAAATTATTAAAGGAAGATAGAACTTCAGTACCCAGCAGCCAGGGTGCATATGATAGCATTGATCAGGTTAGTCTGATTTAATTTTACTCCAGTGCTTTCTAAAGGAGGCTCCACTCATTTCTATGCACATGCATGTGTTAAAACAATAACAACAGTACCCAAAAATCCTCAATAACGAAAACTTCTCCAAGTGAAAATTAATTGGAATCACAAAATCATTTAGATTGTAAAAGACCCATAAGATCATCAAGTCCAACCATTAAAATAGCATTGCCAAGTCCACCACTAAATGATGTCCCTCGGTACCATGTTTACATGTCTTTTAAATACCTCCAGGGGTGGTGACTCAACCACTTCCGTTTTCTGATTTTTGACAACAATTTTGGAGAAATTTTTATTCCTAATATCCAATCTAAACCTCACCTGGCGCAAACTGAAGTCATTTTCTCTTGTTCTATTGCCTATTATTTGGGAAAAGAGACTGACTCCACCTCAATACACCCTCCTTTCAGGTAGTTGTAGAGAGCGATAAAGGTCTCCCTCAGCTTCTTTTTCTCCACACTGAATAACCCCAGCTCCCTCAGCCACTCCTCACAAAACTTGTGCTCCAGGCCTCTCACCAGCTTTGTTGCCCTTCTCTGGACACGCTCCAGCACCTCAAGGTCTTTCTGGTAGTGAGGGGCCCAAAACTGAACACAGTATTCGAGGTGGGGCTTCACGAGTGCTGAGTACAGGGGAACAATCACTTCCCCGAGTCCTACTGGCCACACTATTCCAGATACGGACAGGATGCTCTTGACCTTCTTGGCCACCTGGGCACACTGCTGGCTCATATTCCAAGTCCTTTTCCACCAGACAGCTTTCCAGCCACTCTACCCCAAGACAGTAGCTTTCATAAGGTTGTTCTGACCCAAATGCAGGAACTGGCACTTGGCCTTGTTGAACCTCACACCATTGGCCTCAGCCCATCAATCCAGCCTCTCCAGATCCCTTTGAAGAGCCTTCCTACGCTCAAGCAGATCAACACTCCTGCTCAGCTTGGTGCCATCTGAAAACTTACTGAGGGTGCGCCTCGTCCAGATCATTGATAAAGATATTAAAGAGAACCGACCCCAACATGGACCCCTGAGGAACGCCACTTGTGACCGGCCACCAACTGGTTTCGACTCCATTCACCACAACTCTTTGGGGCGGGCCATCTAGATAGTTTTTCACCCAGTGAAGAGTGCAGCCGTCCAGGACATGAGCAGTCAGTTTCTACAAGAGAATGTTGTAGGAAATAATGTCAAAGGCTCTATTAAAGTCTAGGCAGACAACACCCACAGCTTTTCCCTTACCCACTGAGTGGGTCACCTTGTCATACAAGGAGACCAGGTTAGTCAAGCAGAACCTGCCTTTCCTAAAGCCTTGCTGACTTGGCCTGATCACCCCATTCTCCTGTGTGCGCTGCATGATGGCACTCAAGATGATCTGCTCCATAATCTTCCCTGTGACCCAGGTCAGACTGACAGGCCTGTAGTTCCCAGGATCCTCCCTGCGACCCTTCTTGTAGATGGGTGTCACATTTGTTAGCCTCCAGTCAACTGGGACCTTTGCAGAAGGGATAGACAAGGAAGGAGACGCAGTGGGGTAGACCTGTATGTTAGGGAATGTTTTGACTGTCTAGAGCTTGATGACGTGTCAAGTGTTTACAGGTAAGAATCAGGTTAACAAGGCAGAGATTACGGTGAAAGCCTGTTACAGACCACCCAACCAGGATGAAGAGACAGATGAAATATTCTATAAGTAGCTGGGAGAAGTCTCACAATCATTAGCCCTCATCCTCATGGGGGATTTCAGCTTACCAGGTATCTGCTGGAAATCCAATAAAATGGAGAGGAAATAGTCTAGGATGCTCCTGGATTGTGTGGAAGATAACTTCCTGACACAGCTGGTAAGTGAGCTAACAATGGAAGGCACACTGCTGAACCCTCTGTTTATGAAAGGTTTGTGGGTGATGTGATGGTTGGAGGCCATCGTGGGCACTGCAGTCATGAAAAGATGAAGTTTTGACTCTCAGAGAAGTAAGGAGGGGCATTAGCAGAACTGTCATCTTGGACTTTCAGAGGCTAGACTCTGACCTGTTTAGGAGCTTGGTTGACAGAGTCCATTGGGAAACAGTCCAGAAGGTCCAGGAATGTTGGACGTTCTTCAAGAAGGAAATCTCAAAGGTGCAGGAGAAGGCCATCCCCATGGGCTGAAAGATGAGCCATCGGGGAAGAAGTCCAGCCTGGATGAACAGGGAGATTTGGCTGGAACTCAGGAAAAAAAAGAGAGCTTATGATCTTTGGAAGAAAGGGCAGGCAACTCAGAAGGACTACAAGGAAGTTGTGAGGTTATGCAGGGAGAAAATTATAAGGGCCAAACCCCAACTAGAACTTCATATGGCTACTGCTGTAAAAGACAATAAAACAGGTTTCTATAAATGCATTAGCAACAAAAGGAGGGCTAAGGAGAATCTCCATTCTTTACTGGATGCTCGGGGGGAAACCTAGTGACGAAGGATGAAGAAAAGGTTGAGGTACTAAATGCCTTCTTTGCCTCAGTCTTTAATAGTAAGACCAGTTGTGCTCGAGGTGCCCTGCCCCCTAAGCTGGAAGAAAGGGATGGGGAGCAGAATGAAACCCCCATAAACCATGGGGAAATAGTGAGGGACCTGCTACACCTCTTAGACAAACACAGATCTATGGGGATGGATGGGATCCACCTGAGGGTACTGAGAGAGCTGGCAGAGGTGCTCAACAAGCCCCTTTCCATCATTTATCAGCAGTCCTTGGTGATAATGCATTTTTTCTCTAGTCTCAATCCCCTTCTGAATACATTGGGGAAATGTATTCATTTTCCCCTAGCTGCAGACTTGCTCTCTACAGTTTTCTCATTTTAACATATGTGTATGTATTTGTTTGTGTGTATAATCCTATGTGGGAGGATTTTTCAGGAGCACCCATTTAAAAGCAGGAGGTCTTTGTCCTTTACCAAATTTCTGTGGCTCTGATAGTACAGAACAAAAAAAATGCAGTCTAAATGAACTGTAGGTCAGAAGGACAGAACAAACAAAGGATCTAGAAAAGTCTAGATAGTTCCACATAATAGAAGGAAGTGAGCAACACGTAAGAACTTCCGTAACACTACTTGTCAAACCAGAAAAGTGTCCTGGAAAAATAACAAAGGCCTACTTATCTTTAGGAAAAGCCACTGTTATGTTTAGATGTATTAGGAGAACACAGGGCTCGCTGCCTTGAAATGTGATAAGAGACTGGTCTTGTTTGAGTAGTTGGAATGGGTCAATTAAAGACTTGTTCTTTAATGAGATTCACCCTTCCAAACAGTCACATAAAAATTTGGAAAGATATTAGAGGAAAGACTCTACACTGACACAGCAAAACCCACAAGATATAAATTTAACCTTCTTTGTTACCACATTGCACAGTCTTTTAATAGTATAAATAGTAAGGCCTTTAACAAATCTGAATAATTCACTCTAAAACGCAAATCATATTCCGTACAACTTTGGCTTAGTAGCAAGATGAATTAAAGATACTGTATAACTCAGGTAGCTTGAGCTTTTCTCTCTGGATATGTCTCTTTCCAATAAACCCCCTCGTTCTGCACTTCACATTCTACTTTATCTACTTTTGTCTGTCAATTAATATGAATCTTGCGTTAGAACACACAATGTTGT
>VYZM01013361.1:34121-71646 GCA_013398915.1 Dromas ardeola | reverse complement strand
CAGCTTGGTGCCATCTGAAAACTTACTGAGGGTGCGCCTCGTCCAGATCATTGATAAAGATATTAAAGAGAACCGACCCCAACATGGACCCCTGAGGAACGCCACTTGTGACCGGCCACCAACTGGTTTCGACTCCATTCACCACAACTCTTTGGGGCGGGCCATCTAGATAGTTTTTCACCCAGTGAAGAGTGCAGCCGTCCAGGACATGAGCAGTCAGTTTCTACAAGAGAATGTTGTAGGAAATAATGTCAAAGGCTCTATTAAAGTCTAGGCAGACAACACCCACAGCTTTTCCCTTACCCACTGAGTGGGTCACCTTGTCATACAAGGAGACCAGGTTAGTCAAGCAGAACCTGCCTTTCCTAAAGCCTTGCTGACTTGGCCTGATCACCCCATTCTCCTGTGTGCGCTGCATGATGGCACTCAAGATGATCTGCTCCATAATCTTCCCTGTGACCCAGGTCAGACTGACAGGCCTGTAGTTCCCAGGATCCTCCCTGCGACCCTTCTTGTAGATGGGTGTCACATTTGTTAGCCTCCAGTCAACTGGGACCTTTGCAGAAGGGATAGACAAGGAAGGAGACGCAGTGGGGTAGACCTGTATGTTAGGGAGTGTTTTGACTGTCTAGAGCTTGATGACGTGTCAAGTGTTTACAGGTAAGAATCAGGTTAACAAGGCAGAGATTACGGTGAAAGCCTGTTACAGACCACCCAACCAGGATGAAGAGACAGATGAAATATTCTATAAGTAGCTGGGAGAAGTCTCACAATCATTAGCCCTCATCCTCATGGGGGATTTCAGCTTACCAGGTATCTGCTGGAAATCCAATAAAATGGAGAGGAAATAGTCTAGGATGCTCCTGGATTGTGTGGAAGATAACTTCCTGACACAGCTGGTAAGTGAGCTAACAATGGAAGGCACACTGCTGAATCCTCTGTTTATGAAAGGTTTGTGGGTGATGTGATGGTTGGAGGCCATCGTGGGCACTGCAGTCATGAAAAGATGAAGTTTTGACTCTCAGAGAAGTAAGGAGGGGCATTAGCAGAACTGTCATCTTGGACTTTCAGAGGCTAGACTCTGACCTGTTTAGGAGCTTGGTTGACAGAGTCCATTGGGAAACAGTCCAGAAGGTCCAGGAATGTTGGACGTTCTTCAAGAAGGAAATCTCAAAGGTGCAGGAGAAGGCCATCCCCATGGGCTGAAAGATGAGCCATCGGGGAAGAAGTCCAGCCTGGATGAACAGGGAGATTTGGCTGGAACTCAGGAAAAAAAAGAGAGCTTATGATCTTTGGAAGAAAGGGCAGGCAACTCAGAAGGACTACAAGGAAGTTGTGAGGTTATGCAGGGAGAAAATTATAAGGGCCAAACCCCAACTAGAACTTCATATGGCTACTGCTGTAAAAGACAATAAAACAGGTTTCTATAAATGCATTAGCAACAAAAGGAGGGCTAAGGAGAATCTCCATTCTTTACTGGATGCTCGGGGGGAAACCTAGTGACGAAGGATGAAGAAAAGGTTGAGGTACTAAATGCCTTCTTTGCCTCAGTCTTTAATAGTAAGACCAGTTGTGCCTGAGGTGCCCTGCCCCCTGAGCTGGAAGTCAGGGATGGGGAGCAGAATGAAACCCCCATAAACCATGGGGAAATAGTGAGGGACCTGCTACACCTCTTAGACAAACACAGATCTATGGGGATGGATGGGATCCACCTGAGGGTACTGAGAGAGCTGGCAGAGGTGCTCAACAAGCCCCTTTCCATCATTTATCAGCAGTCCTTGGTGATAATGCATTTTTTCTCTAGTCTCAATCCCCTTCTGAATACATTGGGGAAATGTATTCATTTTCCCCTAGCTGCAGACTTGCTCTCTACAGTTTTCTCATTTTAACATATGTGTATGTATTTGTTTGTGTGTATAATCCTATGTGGGAGGATTTTTCAGGAGCACCCATTTAAAAGCAGGAGGTCTTTGTCCTTTACCAAATTTCTGTGGCTCTGATAGTACAGAACAAAAAAAATGCAGTCTAAATGAACTGTAGGTCAGAAGGACAGAACAAACAAAGGATCTAGAAAAGTCTAGATAGTTCCACATAATAGAAGGAAGTGAGCAACACGTAAGAACTTCCGTAACACTACTTGTCAAACCAGAAAAGTGTCCTGGAAAAATAACAAAGGCCTACTTATCTTTAGGAAAAGCCACTGTTATGTTTAGATGTATTAGGAGAACACAGGGCTCGCTGCCTTGAAATGTGATAAGAGACTGGTCTTGTTTGAGTAGTTGGAATGGGTCAATTAAAGACTTGTTCTTTAATGAGATTCACCCTTCCAAACAGTCACATAAAAATTTGGAAAGATATTAGAGGAAAGACTCTACACTGACACAGCAAAACCCACAAGATATAAATTTAACCTTCTTTGTTACCACATTGCACAGTCTTTTAATAGTATAAATAGTAAGGCCTTTAACAAATCTGAATAATTCACTCTAAAACGCAAATCATATTCCGTACAACTTTGGCTTAGTAGCAAGATGAATTAAAGATACTGTATAACTCAGGTAGCTTGAGCTTTTCTCTCTGGATATGTCTCTTTCCAATAAACCCCCTCGTTCTGCACTTCACATTCTACTTTATCTACTTTTGTCTGTCAATTAATATGAATCTTGCGTTAGAACACACAATGTTGTCAAACACCAACTTTGCAGGCAGTTTGAAAAATGCACCCTAACTTCGTTAATGTCTCATAAGAATATTTGACACTAAAACATCTTTATTACCTAGTACAAAGATTTTGTACCTAACATGTAGTGAATTTGCATGGCTAATTGCTTGGATTACTCCGTTAATGGGGACTATGTGACATTTTCCTTGTATGTCCAAAAGCTTCACATTCTTCTGCCTTACAAAAAAAATCTAACAATCATTTAGACAGACATTTAGCTAGAGTTTTAGTTTTAAATCCTCATTAGAGAGACACCTGTAAATCAGAGGTTGGTACCAAACATGACAATTTGTCAGCTACAGTCATCTTTGTATTTGCATGCATGGTATTTGCTCATCATAGTAATATAGTGGGCTACTTTCAAGTATCCACCTTTCTTAGAGCCTGGATTTGGAAACCTGGGGAAGTTCATTTCCAGCTGGGGCAAGAATTGAAGAGTGAGAAGTTGAAAGTCTGAGTCATACAAACCTAAGCCAGAATTAACCTCATCCAAATGCAGCTGTCTAGTTTGAGCTGTCAAGACAGTTTGAGCTGGCTTGAGACACTTTCTGTGACCAGGGGACAGATGCAAGCAAATCTAAAGGAATAAATTCAAAGAGGTATATTTAAATCGGAGAATAAGTCACTCAGCCTTTCTCTCCATTGACTACAGTCGGAGCTCAGATGACCCACTTTGAGGTAGCAAAAATTAGACATTAATTGTGCACATAATAATAAACACCCATAAATTATGTAGTTCTCCATCTACAGGAAGTGGACGAGCTAAGTGGGGTTAGATGGCCACTTCAGTCAAACAAATCCAGGCATAAAAAAAACCCTGTATTTACAACACACCCAAAGGTTGGACACAGTTAGAATAGCTAATCACTGGAATAAATCGTCAAGAGAAGAGCTGGATGTTTTGGGGGTTTTTTTGGTAAAGTCAGATAAAGGTTACTGAGTCCTGTATAGGGTGAAAATTTAAGGTGTGAATTATACTTGGTCAGACTTAAGGCTGTAATAGTCTTTACTGGACTGAATGAGTTTGTTAATTATACTTTTTGAAGCAAGATAGCTTATGCAAATGCTTATGACAATGGACCCCAAATACAGCTTCAATGACTACTTTACAGTTTCCTTCCAATATATTCCTATTAGGAAGCTGACGTAAAAAAAAATTACTTTTTTAAATTAAATTTAATGGCAAAATTCACTGACTGGTGAAGAAAACTAAATTTACTAATTCATGAGAAAAATTACTTTCAAATGGAGCTATAATATAATAAAAGCAAAACTGCGTAAATGGTCAGAACATTTTTGAGAATTATTTTTTTTTAATGTAATCATTCAGTTCCTCATGTAACACTGAGGCAGCCTGTAAACAAATCCACTCCTAGATTGGTGTGATTCAAAAGAAAAATTTGCAACAGCTGTTGTGTGAATAGCACCGTTCTGAGATTTGAGTTCCTAAGCTGATTACAGGCGAACATCTGGAAAATTGAATTGAATCCAAATCTACTAAAAATTACTGTGTCTGTTAGTTTGTTGTGTTCACTTCAGGAAATGAGCAATTTTATCATAATTTAAGGAATTTCATTGCACGGTTGATGGCATATACGTTGAAAGAATGAAGTAATCTCTATTCCTCTGCTATGGAGAAAATAATCTTTATAAAATGGGAAACTATCCTATTTACATCTCCAGACATCACTGTGAGATCCTTTTCATGGAGTTTGGGTAGCCAAATGTAATGCCAGACCTCTGCTTACTGAAACAGGAACTTATTTATGTACACAGATACAGATTCGTTTAACCTGTGAACTGAATTCTGCCTCTGAACTTAAGATGAGCTGAAGCACACCCAAAGTACATCAGATTGTCACTCAAAAAAAACAAAACAAAGGTTTTTTGTTGTTTTGACAAAAACAAAGGACTTTGTTTTGATTTGGAGTTTTTTTATCATTTATATTTAGAAATGTATGTGTTGAACTCAGGAGTTCTTTTCAGCCACTGGAAAACATGTACAAAATGGCCTGTCTAGGATTGCTGGATGATAGGCAGGATCACAGCAGTGTGGTCCTTCACAGGCACACAAATAAGAAGAATTTGAAACAGTATGGTTAGGGTCAGCATAACACCTTGATAGGTTTCAGTGAAGTGAGAATGTGGGAATTATTTCACGTAACAATGGGACATATTGCCTCATTTAACAGGAGGTGGGGGAGAGAGAAAGGGAGAGGAAAGATGGAAGGAGGAAGGAAAGGAAAGGAAAGGAAAGGAAAGGAAAGGAAAGGAAAGGAAAGGAAAGGAAAGGAAAGGAAAGGAAAGGAAAGGAAAGGAAAGGAAAGGAAAGGAAAGGAAAGGAAAGGAAAGGAAAGGAAAGGAAAGGAAAGGAAAGGAAAGGAAAGGAAAGGAAAGGAANAAAGGAAAGGAAAGGAGAAAGGAAAGCAGGAAAGGAAAGGAAAGGAGGAAGGAAGGAAGGAAGGAAGGAAGGAAGGAAGGAAGGAAGGAAGGAAGGAAGGAAAGAAAGAAAGAAAGAAAGAAAGAAAGAAAGAAAGAAAGAAAGAAAGAAAGAAAGAAAGAAAGAAAGAGTCAGTCCTTACTATTACAGCTTCAGTTTAGATGACAGAAATAAAATGCTGGCCCCAAGATCTGCATGGAGTCATTCAAACAGCTTAATAGCAGAGGGAATAAATCATTATTATTATTATGAAACAGGAGACAGAGTTCTTGGGACCTGAAACTGTGCAGCTCAGCTCCAACTGCTGTTCAACATTCAGAACTACCAACTTCATTTCCTCCTAGCACGTAATAAATAACACATCTACCCAACATAAAAGCATTTTTATAATAGCAGTAAAGGAACTGCAGAGAGTGTGATTATCATGAACTAATAACATCCCACAGAAGATATGCAGCACAGATTGGAGATGACCTGAAAATGAGACTATGGTTCACATGGCTGATACTGTACCTGAACAGACATTGTCCCGTTTTGACCATGCTATCCCAAACTGCTACCACATTTTAATATTCTCTTCCCCTGCTACAGTAATTTACACAGAGGGAGTCCGTTTATCATTGCGGGTTTCCTCTTTATGTGATAGCTTCTAGCACAAGAGCTAAAATGAATGCCATGTTTTAATTCATGGCGCAGTTAATGCTGGTTTGTGCACCAGCTCACACTGCCTGTAGTATTTTCTCAGCATCACACATCTCGAGGAAACAGAAGGGATGCTCAGCTGGTCTCTTTTTAGTGCCTCTAGTGATACTCTAGCTTTGCAAAGGTGATGACTGTACCCTCTAATGGGAGAGAAGGGGTTCCCTGGTGGTTAAAATATACAGCTGGCTATTAGCCAAATCGGATTTGCTCCCTACATTTGCATCGACCTGTGTGACCAGTGACTTCATGCCTCACTCATGCTGTCTGTGAAGTAGATCCTGCCTCACTCTGTTCTTGCACGCTACTTTTTTTCTTGCACATCTTTTACAAGGGACCCTAGTACACATCTCAGTACTGATGCTTGAAGACCTGTGCAGGGGGAAACTGCTCTGGGTATGTACTCCCCGAGATGCTTATTCATGGAGGTATGTCTCACTGGAAACACTTGCACGTGCTCTGAAACAATACAAAATCAGCCCAACAGGCCTACATCTGGTATCATTGGGAGGGAATGAATGGGAACACAGAAACAATAATTTAATAGAAGTCCATGCCTCAATTACAGCCTCACATAGTATCCTCAGACAAATTTTAACAGTGTGTGAAAGTCACATGAACAACATAATCTTCTCACATCAGGAAAGAAGTAAAAAAATTTTATTCCTATGGTTGAAGTGTCCTTTAATTGTACTCAGCCCTGTAAATGACTTTATCTCATCTATGATGGGTGTGTGATGACCAGAAAATAGCTTCAGTGATCCAGAGCAGTCTTCTGTGACAGGGTCTTTTAATCTTCAGTTGAGTGTTGGGATCCCTGTTCCTAGTGAATGCTTCTCGATAGCGCTGTGCAGGAAGAAAGCATGGGCAGCTCTAATCTTAGTGTTTTCAGTCTGAAATTCAGTCCTTTATGGGATTTTATCAGATTTTTGAGACAGCTTCTATCATCTTGGTATTACAGATCTAAAATCATGCTGAGCAGAAGACAGAAACAGTCACAGAGGAAAGACTAGCCACATCTTGATGGAAAGAAGACACACATGTGCTCTGAGCCTCCTTAGCCATCTAAGGACAGTGAAAAACAGACCAATAATGGTCTGTTTGTTCGTAATAATCTTTGTAGGGCCCCATTAAAAAATTCTTTGTTTTGTTTTACTTGGCAGTTGAATCAAAAACTGGAAAAGGAGCTAGGTTGATCAGAAAGAAATATTTTTTTTACCATTTTCTCACTGAAAGAAAACGAAAAGCAAGATCTAGCTTGCACATTTATTCCACTTGAATTGGGACATTTTAGTTTTGAGGGAGAGAAGTGTCTTAAATCACGTAAAGTGTCTGTTAATCTCATTTTCCTAAAAGTTATGATTCGGGACATTTTGACACAATTCAAAAAATGAAGGGATAAATTAAGCAAGAGGATATTTGCCTTATATTCAACAGTTTTGCACATCATCTCTAAGTATTTTACAGTTTTGAGTTAGGGAAAGCCCTAATATATATCAGAAGGATAAAGAATTCTTAATCCTTTCTGTTGATGCTATTACACATTGTAGGGACTATTCAAATATCGAACAAACAAGAAAAATTAATTTTATCAGAAAGAGTGAAGGGACATTAGGCAAGGTTGATCTATGGTAATGCAGGGATTCAGCTCAGCCTCAGCAGAAGTATGAAATAATGTAAGAAATAAATAAGAGGGAAGCGAAGTGAAATTATATAATTTCAAGAGTGAGGTGTAAAACAATCCCAAATTTACTGTGGTGGGAACAGATTGTCAGTCCCTGAGGGAAGAAAGCAAAGGAAGCAACTGTATGCAAATGAGTATGATCATTTATGCAAATTATATTTACAACTGGTCATAGGATTTTTGTCTGCCCAGATGATTTCTGTGAGAAGAAAAACAGCAGGACACAGGCTAACTTAATCTACTAGTCTAGTTACATATTTATTTTTTTTACCCATAACATAGAGATGTAAGATACTAGATAAGGACAAACATTTATCAGGGACGTTGTTTCCATTAGTAGCTACAGCAGATGCCTAGAAGAGTGTAAGAATAGCCTAGGGGTGTGAGAAAAGGGCATCTTGATCCCCTGGGACAAGTTTCCACTTTCCATCTCTAAGTAGTATGGGGACTGATGAGCTGGCGACCCCAGATGGGTTGCTGTGTTTAATAGCTGCTGGATCTGTGGATTCCATGGATGTATAATCTCTTCTTTGAACTCATGTACAATTTTTGACTGCTGGAAAATTCGGTGGCAGAGCTTCACAGTTCAATATGCAACACAGAAAAAAAACAACAAAAAACAAGCAAAACAAAAGAAATCTTTTAAATTTCCTGCCTGTTAACTTCTTTGTACTGTGAAAAGGTGAACTATTTCTTCTCCTCACTTCCTTCACACCTTTCCTGATTCCATAGATCTTTGTTACATCCACCATAATAATTTATTTTCATCTTATTTTCATCTTCTAGAGGTGTGTTATACCTTTGATCATTTTTGTCACCTTCTCTCTACTTCTTCCAGTTCTACTATATCCTTTCCAAGACAGTGTGATCAGAATTGAACACACTATTCAGAATAGATGAATGAAGTACAGTGATACAAAGCTTATTTGAAGCCATCACTGAATATGTATAGTTAGGGTTATTTTTCCACATACTTTACATTAGCAGAAATTACATTTTCTCAGCCATTTTATTACCCAGTCAGACAATGCTGCAAGATAAGCCTGTGACTCTTTGCAGTAAGTATTAGATTTGACTACCCTGAATAATTTTTAGCACCTGCAAATGCTGTTGCTTTTCAGGTTACACGTGGATACCATGAAGAACAGCAGTTACAGTGTGGGTCACGGGGAAACCATCTGCTAACCTTCCCCCACTGCAAAAATACATTATGTGCTCCCACTACTTGTTTCTTTATCTCTTAACCACCCCTAAGATGAGAACTTTCCCGCACCAGTCAGACCATGACAACATGCTCCTTGCAGGAGCAGCTTTTAGATCCACCAGGAAATGATTGTGTTGCTCTGTGGAGCAATGCATTTCTTCACCGCGTGGTCCTGCCTGAAGAGAGCAGCAAGCGTCCCCAGTTCAGGGATAGATGAGGTCTGAACCAGTGCCTGCTGCCCACCGCGGCCCATTGCGCAGGAGTGCCCATGACAGGGACAGCACTGCCTTCTAGTGTTTGCTCCACACAACAAGCTGCCAACCCACCTGCGATGGAGACAGTGGGGCATTGGCATCCATCCTCTGATGAGAGGTCAGAAAAGAGGCAGGTGCAAGTATATAATATTTGTGATGGAGTGGGAGACAGTTTGCATCACCCACGGTCAGGTGTGCTGGTGAAAGCTAGGACTTCAGCTGCCCCTGAAATAGGAGGGATGGCGGAAAATCTAGCTGAGATGGTCAACAGTTGTCTTTTCATCCCGTAGCCTTACCATTAGTTGTATGTATATGTATACTAGCTAAGGCATAGGAAATGAGATGACTTCCCTCACATAGCTGTAAATGAGTGTGGAAATCGGACAGAAATTTGACTGAAAAGTTTCTGAAGCTGGGATGTTTTCTAGCTGATAAAGATGAGGCTGGACTTGATACCTTGACAAGAAATCAGTTAAGTGAGGATGAATTTTGAGCTTCAGATTTTTAGAGTTTTCCAAGCCAGAAGATAACACTTTCATGCATTATGACAGTATGTAGCATGCTTAATATGGTGTTAATTTCATACCAGACCTGAGGACTGCTGTCGGTTGTCTGAGGGAGCTTTAGCTGGGCTGCAGGATGGGGACACTTGAGTTGACTATGAGCAGATCCCACTGATTAGCCACTTGGTAAGAGGGTCTGAGAGCACAGTCAGCTCAATCCTACTTGGCTTTCAGCACAGAACTCTCCTTCTCAGTCCCAGCGTAAGCTAAGACCCATAGCCACAATCAGTACCAGTAGTCTCATTGATACCAAAGCGATATATAAGAAGTGTATTCCTAGATCCTGAATTTCTAAATCCATATCTGCCCACTCCTCACATTACTTTCACATTACTGTGCTTACATAAAAGGCCCAGCCACATGGGGCTGATTCTTCCTTATTTTCATCTAGACAGGCATTGCTACTCATAAAAAGAATAATTCTCTTATGCTAACAGTCACACACTGGTGTAAGAGCAAGGAAAACAAGGCCAACATATACTCTTGGCTGAGATTTTCTCTCCCAAGAGGAAGAAGATATTAGATCTTTACCACTTGATGGACAGAGAAATGACACTGTGTTGACTGAGGCTACTCCTGATTTACACCAGGGAAGAGAGAAAACAGCTGCTCACAAAGCTGGCAAGGAGAAAAGCAAAATACAAAACAGTTGGAGCTGACAACAGCAATGCTTTGTTTCTGGTCAGCATAATCAGATGGTGACTGCTTCAGGGCTCTGTTCTCCCCTTTTGAAGAAAACACATAGTGTTCATGAGCTGCAACAGATCCCAGCAGGCTAAACAGAGCAGCAGCAGATCCTCTGATTCCTCCCTTTGGTGTTTGCTGGTCCACGAGTGTTGATCTTACTCTGGGTTAATTATGCCCATATTTATGCCTCTTACAGAAGCTCCTCATGTTTCACATGTTCTCTAAATCTGGATCTTTTTTGTGGTCTATTCTGGTTGCCTTTGTGCAGCAGACTCTGCAGATTTCTCTTTTCTGCCTGTATTACCTTAAGGACCAGTTGAAAGACATCCTCAATGCATTCTTTCTGTGCAAAACATTTGCCAAACACACATAATGTATATACCAGGCTTATGGTAGCAGGGGTATACAACCCCATAGCTAAGCCAAAAATTATCAGTAAATGTGCATTGAAAACCCCAATGAAAAGTGATTTTGACTAAAATGAGCAAAATTAACTGTAGACAGAAGTTGTTAATTTTGTTTGAACAATACCTGTGTTTAGATAAAAAAGTTCACTTTTTTTGAAACTTCTAGATGAACTCATGGTGAAAGTTTTAAAAGCAGTTTGCTAGCTGTGTGTCCCTTCCTTGCTCCAGAATAATCTGGATGGGAAGTTTACTGAGCAAGAAAACAAAATTCGACATTGTTGTCTGTGGGTAGCACCCTGTTCTTGACATCATTAAGCTTGGCTTTAGAGCACTAGCTTCAAATAAATCCATGGTAACGATGGTGACCTTTAAGCCTGGGCTGGCCTATGGAAGGACTGGAGCAACTGCTGTGGATATATTATCGGCACAGCTTTATCAAGAGTCCTTCATAGTGTGGAAGTTTGTGGTGGGAGAATTTCACCCAAAAAGAGCCGTGGGAGAGTTTCTAGCAAATCTAAAAGAAACCATCAAATCACAGTGCGCTGCCAGCCATTGCATCATGGCATAAGGGAAGGGAAAGGAATTATAAAAAGAGCATTACATTTCGATGGTGACTGTTAGAAGTGGGAGCTGGCTGAGACATAGAAAGGATTTACTCAATTTCTTAATTTACTTGTTAATAATTCATTAGCTATGACAGTCGGAATTAAGCCCCAGACTAGCTTTTTCTGTCCTTTCATCTTTCAGCCTGCGAAGATGGACTTTGGTTAATCCATTCCTAGAGATCTTCTGTCTAATTTTCATTTCTCTTTCCCCCTTTCATTCATTGCAGCTCTATTTCTATTTTCAATTACATTCAATTCTTCACAGCTTCCTTTCCCAGCCACACACTATTATTGGTCTTCTATTTTCCAATGTGATCTTCCTAGTGCCTTCCTGACATTATCATCCACTTTGTTGCAAGGAACTTGGTCCTTACTCCATCATGGTCTTAATTGGACTTTGACCTTCCCATACCACTCTGCCCTGCCTGTTTGTAATCTTGGTCTTCTCCACACCATTCTATGCTCCAGGTTTCACATTCTGCACTTCCCTCTCTTCACTTGTTGTCTTCCTTAACATACTGCCTTCCTGGAATCCCTCTCCTCAGCTTAATCAAGAGGGAATTTATTAACCCCTCTTTTAAAGGAACAGCTGTTTTTCTGATGCTGCATCTGTAGACGGCATTCATTTCACCTCTCCTTTGCAAGTTAAAAAAGGCCATCATACAGTAATAAGGAGATGCATTAGAAATGCAGTATGTTTCTGTGCTCTAAGAGATGGGTTTTGTAGACTTTCTGTGATAATCAGTACTTAGGTCTTAACCCATAACCAGTTAATTTAGCTATATACACAGTGTTATCTCAGAAGAGGATAACGAAGAATATCACTGTAACATGTTAAAAGCACCAGCAAAAGAAGGGAAATCATCAAGAGTGTAAAATTTCTCAGAGTGTTTCTGCAAAATTCAGAAATAATACTTGGACATCTTTCACACCATTTGCCTATTTTCCTCTGTTTTCTTTACTTATATGCAGACATGAAAGATAATTTCAACTCTACTGTGCTCTTTCTATATCTGTTTATAATCAGAAATACAAGGAACTTGTGGTTCTTCTCTTGGCTGGATCACACAGGCAAGCGTCTCGGGTGGTATAGATCAAGCTAACACCAGTGACACAGATCTATTTATTTATACCAGTTGAGAGTTAGACACTAGTCTTTTCTCTGCCAGTGGGGAAAAAATAACATGGACTTTCTTCTACTTCAAGTGAAACTGGACAAAAACAGGTTCAGGAATTGCCTATTCTAATTTTCCAAGACAGGATCTTCCTGTCTGGGTATTTATACAGCAGCTACCACTGTGGTATCTAAACCCCCTATTGATTTATTAAAGTGCACTCATAAAGCTCTCTGTATTTTTTTCCTTGCTCTGTTATTTTATGTGGTGTTATTGTGGGAAAGCGAGGTCAGTGGAAGAATGTTTTACATTTTGTTCTGAAAGTGCTGAGGTTTACAGTCACTCTGATGTGTTCCAGAAGCAACTATCACAACGTGGACCAGTAGCCAAGAAACCTCTGTCTCCTGCTTTCACGAGTTTTCTTCTAGCAGTTGTTTGTGAGGATTGGAGCTCCCCTGTGTGATCTCTCTGATAACGTGGATAAATCAAACCAGGATTCTTTGAAACTGAGGAGAAAATTCTTGACTTGAAGTAAGAAGTCGTCAGTGTCATCTCAAATGCCGGTTTGCTTTCAGCAGTTGCTTGTTCAGCAGTTTGACTGTTGTGCTCTTCATCAGCTGGAGGGTGTGTTTTGTTTTGTTTTGCTTTGCTTTGTTTTATTTTTAAGCTTGGCATTCACTTGCCTATCTACAGTTTGATATAGTCACTAAAGCCAGGACGTGTGTGGATGGGCAAGCAGATGTGTTACCCTTTGAAGCTGTAACCAGAGCTCACAAGATGAAGTGCAATAGTACCCTGGTTGAGCCTGGGACATGCCAGCCACATTAGGTGTGCACAGTGGACTATGAGGAAGCACCTTCTCTTTAGACATAATGTGAATAATAGTTGTAATATTCAATGGAGTGGAAATACCACTGGAAAGGAGGCATTGCCCCCACTTGTCTCAGCTCTGGACAGAACAAATTGTTCTTCATTTAACTGTGAAGCCAAGAGACTGAACAGCTTGTGTCTATTCTGGGAATGGTAATATTTGAATGACGTGATCCAGAGGGAAAACCTGCTCTTGTGTTTCTGGCATTCTTGTTCATGATGTCTCAGAGTCTTCACTTCACCAGGAGGTTGGACAGGAAGGAGCTGAAAACAGGGCTCAAATGGAAATGTGCACACATGTAGTCTGGAAAGAAAGGGACAAACAATAGTTACGAGAAGGCATGAGGCATGGCCAAGTTGTGGTCTTCCACCATCTAAGGGAAGACAGCAGAATCTCAGCTCACCTATGCCATGTCGGGGTGCAGACAATGTAAGTACACCTATTAGGTCCTTGGAAGAACAGATGTCAAGCCTCATGCTTTGCAGCACAATTGTTAATAACATTCACCAATAGCTACAGTTTCACCCCAAAGACTTGCAGTAAGTCCCAGGTTTCATATAGCTGTGCAATAACGGATTCCCATCCATGACTTGACTTAGGAAGGGGTAAACTTTTACCAATGTTACCACTAATTTCTGTAGACATTCCTGTCTGTCCTCCAAACCTGATGGAGGCTGACTGACTGGTAAATTTTCTGCCATGGTGGTGAGGATGGGATGGGATGGGATGTCTGTGAGGAAAGAACTTCAATACTGAGCAGAGCTGGTTAGTACAGCACTACAGGAGATTTCTTAACTATATACACGGACAAGACTACACATGGATATTTTGTGTGGGCAGGAGCAGCAGGGCTAGGTCATCCAGAATATTTGCCTGAAACTTGCATATTTAACAAGAAAGGAAACTAGTGATATTAAAAATCCATAAATGTTTTTGGACATTTTAAAACAAATTGCACTTAAACTGGTATCTGCAAAAAACAGTAAGTTGTAAATTAAAACCTTCATGAGAAAAAAATATGCCAGTGCTTATTTTTTTTTGGAATTAATGTGTATTAACTGCAGCCAGCACTTGTTCATCACTGTGCTGTGCTGATACTGGAACAGACATAAATATAATCAAACCCAGGTCTCTTTCTTTCTCTCTCCTTCTTTTCCATTCTGACCAACGCATTTTAATTCAATCCATATGAATGAAGTTCAACCATTAATTTTATATAACCTGATCTATGCCACAGAATAAATAATACAGTATCTGTTGCCAAATTAGAACAGTCTAACTGAAATAGATATGTGCATTTAGTGAAGTCAAGGCATAATTTGCTTGAATCAATATTAGTACGGCAGCCAACATATGGGATTTTAAACCCAAAATACATTTGTATATAGGCTTTTATAATGCAAATGGATATAGGCTTTTCCAAACCAATGTATATTCAATAAAACCCACCAACTTCCTGAGTGTCAGCTGATACAGCAGTGGATAACATGCTATCTTTCCTCCTTTCATTTTCATGTTTAATAAACATCTTTCTAAACTTGTTTGGTTTGATGTATTTTGTTTCTGGCACCAACATCTTCAAAAGCAGAATTCTTCCCTGTGATTCCAAGCTCACTCTTCTATTTCTCAGTAGCAGTCCAATGTCATAACTTAATGTATAAGGAAAGGCAAATTTCCAATACATACCTGTAATTATTTTCCAGTCCTTTCCATCCTTGGTATCTGTGCATTCTGAAATAAGCATGGAATTGAACCATCCAAAGGAAGAGTATTCAGAAAAGAGGAATTGAGCCAGATCTACTTCAGTTGGTCTAAATAGGGTAACTTATTTTGAGCATTGAGCTGTATAATCAAAAATATCATTATCTTTGTTGAATATACTAATCCAGAAAATTGCTTTTATTATTCACATTTTTAGCTGCTGAGAAGAGAGTTCTATTAGTGTATCCTTTGCGGGTTCTGCTACTACATGAAAAAACTTCAGGTTGAACTGTTTTGGTGTGGTTCACCAAACAAAAAAATCTGTAGCTGATGGAAATTTTGGAGGAGGTGAGAATAATGCCAGTGACAATAAACTGTGTAATTGTATGGCTGCATAGAGAAATTTCTTCCTAGCTCCAGATGTCAGTGTTTTTGCTTATGTTTTTTGGTGAGAATAAATAGGCAATATTTCCTGCACAAATGTTACTGAGTCTGTACAATACAATCAGCCACTTTGTGCTTGAAGAGACCTTTTGAGTTTCTGTTTCCTGGAAGTATCATATTGGGCTAAAATAAACACAGGAGATTGACCACCAAAACCTTGGGCTGCTGGTGCTACAGGACCTTCTCCAAAATTCAAATAAGTAAAATGTGAAGACTTCAATGGCTTCAACCAGCTTTGGCTCTTCCCCAAATTTTGATGTCTGGCTCACGTCATAGTGAGGTGGTTTATGGATAGAAGAGACTCAAACCCATCTGAGCGTACAGATATGTAATACAGGTGCTAAGCTATATTACGCTTTTCTCTCACTTCTGAATGTTGTGGAGATTTCATTTCTAGGGTATAAAACCTGCTGATATCACTCATGAATCACATTTTGCAGGAATGCTAAAGAGGATATTTAACTTTATTTTTAACATCACAAATTAAAGGTTTGTTGTGGGTGATTTTGGTTCAGTTGCATGATGAGTGGCTCAGAGCTTGCTTGAAGTTAACTGCTACTTTGACAGTAAATCAATCAATACATCTATACAAACTCCATCATGAATCTCTTTATTGTTGTTCTCCAAGAATGTTACATATATGTTATTCCACCATATTAACTTTTCTCTCTTTATCATTGTTTTTACCTAAAATAGCTACATACTTACAATTCTGAAAGTTTTAATTATGTTTATCACAAGCTTAAACTGAGTCCAGAACTGGAAACCACATAAAGAAATAAATGAGTATTCCTTTAACCTTCATCTGTCCTACACAGAAAACAGACTAGTCTCCTGGCCAACAAAAGCATGTATGTTTGAAGTGATGTTCATCTTATGTACTTTCATGTTTCTACTATGTAGGCATCTACATTCAAACTAATTGTCTTGATTCTCATTGTAACCAATGGAGATTTAGTCAATATATTAATATAGCTTAGAGCTGTATAGTCACTGCACTTTCACCAATGCAGGTGATCTGGTCCTATTTTAGGATGAGTCATACTCTGTTGACCAGGCTGATTAAGGGTTTGGATTGATCGCTTAAACATATGCCTGTAATGACCACTGAGATAGCACCACAGCCTGGCAGATACAAAATCTATGGGAGATCCACACTGTACAGCAGAGCCAACTGGACATCTCAAATGGTGTCTCAATGGACAATAGATGTCCATGCTTAGGCAATTGAAACAAATAATTAGCTAACATGTTGGAAAGGATCGAAGTGAATTAGTATCCTTCTGTTTCACAATATCATTAGAAATATGAACTTTAATTCTGTAATGAAAAGGCAGGCTAAATAGTATACTTCTTTGGAAAAATTAGAGTGAAATCCTCACCTCATGGTAGCTTAAGGTGAAATTGGTACGGACTTTAGTTCTCGGGAATTCTCTAGTTCTCAAGAAACAACAATTTTCTGACTGTCGTCGCTCAACAGCGCTACACTGACACTATTGGGACCATGCCAGTATGCATCATAGGAGGATCTGGCCTTGAATTAGCCATTTATGGCAGGAGGGCAAGTAGTAATAGTACAGACCCACATTAAAGAAGGACATTTGTTTCTTATAAAATCAGTTAACAGTCACGAAAACCACTTGAAATTAATAGAAACTAATTGAAGGTAATGGAGAATTACCTGAAAATGTAGCACAAGTAGATGAAATTAATTGAAGATAATTGATAGTGACTGGAATTAATAAAAAATTGAAACAAATTTGTCTTAATTGAAATTTATTGAAATTGAATTAAACTCAATAACTCAAACACTATTAAATTTAATAGAATCTAACTGATACTAATTTTATGTAATGTTTAATAGTAACATAGCATTTTTAAAAGGGATTTTTATTAGATGTTTTAGTTGTATAACACTATTGTTATATCGTAGTAAGAGTGAATTTTAACAGAAAAAATTATGCAGAGCATAGAAATTTCTGGCTCCTTTTGGAATAGTTGGGTGGATTGCATGTGATACTGATAACAAAAGTTTCTGACAGGATTTAGTAATATAAAAAAAAATGTCTCATGGATTTTATATCATGGTTGAGGTTTTTATTAGAGGTTAATGAGAACATTCTACCCATTAAGGTGTTGGCTTTGATTTGATAAATAACTCCTTGACCAGATATTGAATCCAGCATCTGTCTTCTTTATGAGTGCACTGTGAGAACCTTTATTTGTTGTCTTTAATGATGAAGCATTTTAAGTCTTATAAGCTTCCTTACAATTTCCTTCTCTTATATCACTAGTGTTTTTACCAACTATTTCCACCTCCCTCAGCCTTTGTCAGTTGAAAGAACCAAAGACATCCTCACATAAGCCCATTAATAGATATACTCAGCTCAATGATTGAATTATACTTTCCGTTGATGTGAGTTCTTGCAATAACTTGCAGGAAGCTGAGAGATAATATGAAATACTTTTTACTGAATTGGCACTAAGATCTCATTATTTCAAGAATGTGAAAGAAGAAAGATTTTTCTTCCAGGAAATCAGGAAGAAAATATAAAAATACAACAAAATGTATTTTAATTGATTATTTGTCAAACTGAAAAATAAGAACTTCTGGTATATCTGCAGTGTCTAGCTCCAATTAAGACCAGATGTGTAAGTGTATGTGGAAGACCAATACTTTTCAGGAAAGATGAAAACGCAGATGCTGGTTTTGAAAAATCAAGTTATGCCCTTGTAATGGCAGAAAAGGACTTGGTTTAAGCTAAACACAGGGTTTAACTTTTTTTTTTTTTTTTTACTTTTGGATAGGGACCTACTACTCAATGAAAACCTCAGGGACAGTTAGATTTTGTAAAATGATTGATGGATAAATAGTTAGGAATGCTTAACACATGCCTGCAAGTATCAGTGGTGTCAAATGAAACTGGTTTTCCTATTCACACGTGCAAATCCCTACTGTTTGTACATAACTGGCAATTTGCTGGAAAAATCAGGTGAAGGTAACAGAACTTAATTTCTTTACTTCATGTGCCTTTCTTTATGGGACCTACACAACTGGTGAAGTTTAAACCTAGTTTTAGGAGACAAACATGATGGGATTCAACTTACAAACTAGGACATCAAAGTTTAGGAGACTGAATATAGGTTTTTACAAATGCGCTTCTGGCATCTGTTCCCACTATCGTCATTGGAAATCAAGCCAGTGTAGTCAGTGGACCCTAGAGTTATTCACCTGACTAAATGGAGATGTCTTTTTTTAGGTCAGGTTGATTAGATCTCTAGACTCCACTGAATATCTTGGGGCTTGATTCTGCCCTACATATAATACCATCTACCATTAAAAAAGTGTTGGGAATCCAAGTAGTCCATGACATTACACAGGATCTCAGGATACTTGTGGTCAATTGGAGATCATTCAGGATGCCTCAGGACATCTCAAAGACTACTTAGTGCTTATGTTAAAGCTTCTGATTCATGCCGCTGGCAGTAATAGGAACTTGCACACTTAGGTCACATTTAATGATCTATATGCCAATGCCTAAATTTATGTACTTTAATAAACAAGTGGAATCATACCACTTGTTGGACCTGGTAATTAAAATCAGAGTAGAGGGTAACCTATGCATTTCAGTGCTATTTTGCACTCAGCAGTCATTAAGTGGATTTTGCTGACATTTCTAAAAAGAATCTTGGTTTGTGGAAGTTTTTTTTTAGGAAACAGTGTAGGGATGCTTTCTGACCTGGACAAAAGGAAGAAGTTGAAGAACTGAGGGACAATAGAAGAGGAATGAGAAAAAAGAAGCAAAGGAAAATGGGAGACAGAAGAGGGAAAGACAAAAGAAGGAGCTAGAAGGAATGAGAACTGGATGAATAGATGCTACTCAATTGCCCTCCTGGACACACAAACACAGGATTCATGTGTTCTCACACAAATCCCCAAGGGTTTGCTGTGGCACCCGAAACTGGCCGTGTATAATGCTACAGCTCTGATACCCTGCAAGAACTACACAAAACTGCCTCCACGTTAAGTTTCCTGAAGTGCAAATAGCTTTAGTTGCATTTGTCAGGGAAGTTCTGACGTGAAACAACGCACGTTGTGAAGCTCTAGAGAGACGTGTGAAATACACTTCAAGAATGAAACCTGAAACCAAAATCCATCTATCCTCATTTCTCATTGTAAGTTAATGGCATGCTCTGCCTGATGCACAGCAGCAGACAAGCCTCTTTGATTTACTGATTATCTGGGTGATGTTTGAACAACATACACTGCTAGGTAACACTATGGATTCTCCCTGCCCCCTCCAGCCTATTTACCCACTTCTGGCTTCCTGCTGAGACGTGATTTCCTTTGATTAAACACTTGAGTTTAACTGTAAAATGGAAAGAGAAACATAAAACACACAGTCCTTTTAAGCTGAGAGAAACCAAGTGACTTGTGTGTGGGAAAGGGCACAAAAATTGATTTCCATGTCCTGTGCTTTTGACTTCAAGCAGAAGTTTTTGGGATGGTAAAGGAAAAGGACAATAAAATGGATCCTTAGAGAATTCAAATAGATCTTGGTAACTTGTTCCAGTGCTGCACTGCCTTCCTACACCTCAACCTGTGGCTATCTTACCATCTGTTGGTCTGGAAAGGGTATAGCAAATCATCTTTGTAACTCAAATCAAATAGGCTGCTATTGGACCCTCTCTCAGCCTTCTCTTCCCCAAAATAAACAAGGCCAGCTACTAAGCTTCTTATAGGTTATGTAACCCAGGACCCTGATCATCTTGTTAACTCCCCAGTCAACCTTCTCTAGTTTTTCAACATTCTTCTTTAGCCAAGGAATCCAAAACTGTACATAATTGTTGTCCATCCAGTTGCCCATCAGATAGTCACTGGCTTGATATTTTGAAGCCTTGCTTGAAATAAAAAAAAAAGTCTTAAAAATGGAAGAATAAGGGGTAATTGAAAGGACTTCTGTGTATTACAAAGACCAGAGATCTCTCTGTTTGCAGAGAGCGTTTGCAGAAAAATAAATCAATCAGCCAGAGACAAATAAAATGCTAGATGTTGATGAAAGAAAAGTTTCTTCCCCCATTGCTTTGTGAGAGGAAAAAACCCCACAACTGTAGCATGTTTATCAGATGCTCAGGATTCCGTTAACAGGTCTAGAAGAACATTTGGGAGGAAGGAGAAACCTTGAAGTAAGAATCATGAGTGTGCTAAATCACCCAGAAATATATACTACAACAGTTTTGTGAGCAATAAAAGCATGTTACAATTTTAATGCATTTCTCAGTCCAGTCTGATTTTTGATGTCTTTGATTGGCCAAGGAGATTTCTGAGGAGATGGGTTAACTTCTGTGAATAGTTCTGCTCATTCAAAATTGCTGTGTAGATATTCTGAAGTGTCACATCATATCTGAGCATGAAAGTACACTTTTGCCCTTTCTTATAAATCTTGAATTACATTATAAAACAGCTCAACATTATTCAGTAGCAGCTCTTTCCTCCTTCTTCTTCTTTTCATTGTATTTATTTATTTATATGCTGATAATAACATCCTTGGGGCATTGTATAAGCAAGACATGTATCTTGGCCTCCTCCTTTCCCCAGGAGTGCAATTGCCTTGCGGTAATTATAAGATGTCGTATGTTATTATGAAGGTGCCTTACTGCTCAAACACATCAGGGATATCTGATAATGTAATTACTTCACCTTATAAAACTATTATAAATCATGCATGGGAACATTTTTTTCCATAGCAAAGCTGTCTGAAGAATTATCACATTGCATGGAATAGGAATATCATGGTATATCTACCATTATGTTCCCTAAGCCCATGGTATGCAATGGCAGTATTAAAATAAAATATTTAACATGAATGATTAAAGAAAACACATTCAGAATGCATGGGCCCTTTCTAAAGGTCTAGGAGAACAGATTACCATCTAAGTGAGCACATTCTGCACTTCTGCCTTCTGTGACATGAATAGCAGCTGCAGATTTGCTGTTTCTCTTTTTTTTTTCTTTACTTTCTTCCTTCCTCCTCATCCTTCCCAGCTTTCCTGAGTGCAGTATAATTGTTATAAAAGCAAATCAATAAGCACTTGAAACATTGGCCAATGTACAAAGAATTGTGCTTCTATTGGCCATCACTTTAATAACATCTAATGATTATTTCTCCCTCTTTCAGCCTCTGAGATTTCCCGGCACTTTATTGATTAGAGCTTGTAACAGAGTTCTGATTATAATTAAAAATCATCAATGGGCAAATAGAATGCAGTTCTACTTAGCAATAAGCTGAACAGATAATCACTAGGTTAGGTGATGCGACCACAAAATATTTCCAATAGTACCAGGTAGAGAATAATTGAAAGTCACTATGAGTCACAATTCAGTAGGACTTAACTAAATCTTAGATAAAGGCTTTTGTGTCCTAAGTAAATTGATAGTGTTATTGCTCTAAATCAAACTCTTTCACACCCAGGGTGAAAGGGTTCCCAGGTTTCTTTCAATTTTTGAGATTTTTGGCCTGAAGGTGGCAATATACCCCTCCAGGATTCACTCAAAAAATGCAAGACTACATCTGATAATGTGACAGGCAAGTGTATATAACAGGAAAAAGAGGGAGAGGACCTCCTTTGACGATTCCTGGTAGTGCATGTTTTTGTGGAGGCGTGACCTTGAGGTCAGTCCAGCATTCACCTATTGGTTGTAACTAGCTGTGCACATTATAGAAACAGGAACTAATTTCCCAAAGAAGCAATGTAAAATGGCTACTATGAAACTCCCCAGTGGAACTAGGATCAAGTAAGGTAGAAGCAAGAACTAAAATTACAAGGCTGTTGTTAGATAGGGAGGACAAGAATAAGTGTCAGCCAGGGGATTTGGATTTGGAACATGAACATCTCCAGAAGGGCTCTGATGAATTCAGCTACATATTTAGTTGATAAACTGATACTTAAACCATTAAGTAAATGTAAGCAATCTAGTTTAATGAGAAGGACTGGATAAAGAGTCTGGAGACTTGAACTCTTTTTCTCATACTCTTTTTCTCTGAGAGCTTCTTTCTCTACCTGTTAACTTTGTCCATAATAAGTACCCACTTTTGAGAAGGTAAATCTTGGGTACCACAATGTGTACTAGGTCTTTTATACCCAATGGTTGTTTCTCTTCCATATTTCAAAGGCTGCATTTTAAGAGCTGGAAGCTCTAAATATTCTCCACCCTTTCATCCAGAGCTCCACACAAACTGATTTATAAGATGCACTGGGAATTACTAAATGGCTTCAGCTTTGTCATAATACACTGAAAAGCTCATCTATATTCCTGCTGGTGGTTAAATGTGCATTAAGCTCAATTGTTAAACAAATATGAGGGAAGATGGTACTTTTAATTTTATGGGCTCTCTACAGTACTGTATGTCCTCTCCAGTTTGGAGGATGCTTTAGTCTGTGGAACTGGGCTGAGCAAATCCCATTTTTCTCACAAAACATGCAAGCGCTCTGGGAAACCATGTTGGGTGCATTCATCTGAATCACCTTTCAAACCAGTCACCTTGTCATAGCTTAACTTTGTGTTTCAGCTTAAAAACTGCACAAGATTCTTTTTAAATGGTAGGACGTCCTTTTGTTGTGAGGATCTAAGAAAAATGGGACCCACTATCAGTCTTCATATAGTCTTAGTGAGCTTTTATGAATTATTTACAGAGTCATTTTCAGGCAGATAAAAAGGAGTCAGTACCCTATTTAATTTTAAGTTACCTTACTCTTGATGTTTACCACACATTGGCTGGAATCAATGACCTGTTATCACTTACAACATGCATCTTTCCTTCTACTCTTGGTGTGTCCAACTCATTTGGAATGCAACAGCCATAACCCAGGAGCTAACCTGTGCCATCCATCCAGCAGCAGAGCCTCCCTGATCTTGTAGGAGTCTCTACATGTTGGAACTGTAAAAAGTTACTTACCATCATCCTCATCATCACCTTTATAAACAAATAGATGAAAAATATCCATGTAATGCAGAACTACACAGTTGTATATTTAGTGCTTTTCATCGTTATTTGTATATACAAAAGTGCAATCATTGTGTGTTTTCTCAGGTTCTGCATAATCAGCAGATCATCTTTTTTCTTTTTTTCTGTTTTAGACTGCTTAACACACAATTAGGTATGAAGAGCATTGCATTCCTTTGCTATTGCAGCATTTTGGAAGTGCTTCACTAAGGAATTTCTAGTCCTGGTAACTGGCATATGTGCGCATATGAGCTTGAAATCTGCCTCCAGGAGCTGCTTCTTTGTCTAGAAAAGGGGTAGGAGGAGTAATGTGCAAGTGCTTCTTTTCAAATAGTTGCTGCACTCTGCTGGTCAGCCTTTATATGCCACAGAAACCTTGCAATTATTTGGAGGGCAAGGCAATAAGGATATGTGTGCAAATGTACAAGTGGGATCAGAGTGAGCAGCATTGGTTCTTCCCCATGTAAGTTACTAGGAACCATTTAGTTTTCTATAGAATGAAAATTTACTGTGAGGGTGTGGGGCTGAATCCGTAAATCCAGCTGAGGTGGCAGGTACTCCATGTCCTATGGCAACAGAAAAGGTGCCCCAATAAGTAATGCTTCAGAAAGAGCATTGCACCTGCATCTATCCAAGATGAAGTCATCAAGTTCACAAACAAGTGAATAGCAGGAGAGCCACACTCAATGTGTAACTGCTTGGGGTAACTGACAGGAGTCAGCAGAGCAGTCACATAGGAGAAAACTGCTTCTCTGTTTATATAGCTGAGAGATGGAAACTGTGTAAAAGGGAAAAAAGTGAAACAAAACCAAACATCCAATCTTTCACTGCATTTACCAAAATAAACACAGTCTGTGGATTAAACTAGCTTAAAATCTCCCACATTAGACACCTCCACATTACTTTAGGTAATATTTGGGTGTTGGGAAATTTCTCCTCTTAGTTGATTACATGTCCTACCTCTTCTCTTATGTTACAGCTCAAACTAGGAAATGTCCATTGCACACACCTCATTGTCCTTCCGTTTTTCGTGGCAAAGCTACATATGACTGATGCTGAGTTTTACCGATAGCTGACACAGTACTATCAATTAATGTTTGCTGTGTCTATAGGCTCCTGCCGAGTTGAGCATGTTGGCTGCTATGTATGCTGCGGAGCTGCTTGCCTCCAATTAGAATGCATGTTGAGAGGACAAAGTTTGAATACGATAGGTCAGCAGTGGCTATACCTCAACAGACTTCAAAATACTGAGCAGATGTAAGACTATACCACTGATCTATCATTTGTTAATATTGTGTAGTTTTACACAGTGATACAAAACATCTGTGGTCCACTGTGTACCCTGATGGCTCATCTGGAGAAAACATTTTTGCCTCTACCTGTTCCTCTGGTGCTCTGAGGAGGTCAGGCATGATCTAGTCCGGTCCATAATAGGTGAAGCTGCACTAGTCCTGAAGTACACTTGAAGCAATAACAACAGCTAGACAGATGCCAAAGAGAGCATCTCATCACAGCCATCTTAGATCATTACCTTGGGACTAGTTTTGTGTTTCTATTTTTATTCCCAAACTTCTACTGCCCACATGTCAGAACAGTGCTTTGGCTCTTTTTTTAAACAATTATGTTCATATTCCAGACCAGACTGGAGAATTTTTTTCATGTTGGTTTTATTAATATGTTGGTTTTACTCTAAGGTGTAGACTGATCTTTATTTGACACAGCACAAAAGTTACAATTGTAAAGTCATAGAAGACCTACAAAATATTGCTGAATGCAAATGCCATGTTGCAGCCTTTTTGACTGCCAGACACATCAAGACATGCTTGAAATGCATCTTCCTGTGCTTACAGAGTTTTCACTTGAGGAAAAGTGGGAATCAGATCTTAGATGCTGTCTTTGGTGTAAAGCAGTTATATTTACCCCTTCACCAACACATCACACTTGCTTTGCATGTGTCTGCTCACTGACAGTGCAGAATGCCTCTGAAGGATGGTACTTTCTGCTTTCTTCATAGAATCACAGAATCAGGATCATAGGATGGTTTGGGTTTGAAGGCACCTTTAAAGGTCATCTAGTCCAACCCCCTGCAATGAGCAGGGATATCTATTAGTTCTCATGTGTTGTAGACAGGCTCAGGTCAGATTGCTTACTCTTGAGTTGCTATAGTCAACAGCATGATCCTTCCCAAAAAAATGCTCTGAAGGAATGAAGATTTGCACCATTTCTTGCGTTGTTCAGCAAGTGTCTGTAAGAGTGCCAACGTTTTCCATTAAAAAGCAAAGCAGTAACAGCAAGTCAAGTAGAAAAAGTGTGGAAGAGTATACAGGGAACGGATTTGGGATCTAGCCTACAAGTCTCATGTTAAACAAAGTGCTAACTCTGTGCAGCATCAAGGACAAGAAACAGGAGACAAGAACATCCTGAAATCATAGCTTAGTGAGGAAAGCTGCATTGCACCTTCTTTAGAGTCTCTTTTTCTTCCTTATTTTCCAGATAATGGAAAGGATTGAAGATCTTTGTTGGCAACAATGGACAGTGCTATTGAGTACACCCTTAGCAAGTTTGCCAATGACACCAAGCTCTGTGGCACAATTGACAAGCTGGAGGGAAGGGATGCCATCCAGAGGGACCTGGACAGGCTAGAGAGGTTGGCGTGTGGAAACCTCATGAAGTTCAACAAGGTCAAGTGCAAGGTCTTGCCTGTGGGTTGGGGTAATCCCAAGCAAAAATACAGGCTGGGGGATAAAGGGACTGAGAGCGGCCCTGAGGAGAAGGACTTGGGGGTGTTGGTTGATGAGAAGCTCAATGTGATCTGGCAATGTGCACTTGCAGCCCAGAAAGCCAAGCACATCCTGGGCTGCATCAAAAGAACCGTGGCCAGCAAGGCGAGGAAGAGAATTCTGTCCCTCTACTCTGTTCTCGTGAGACCCCACCTGGAGCTGTGTCCAGCTCTGGGGCCCACAGTGTAAGAAGAACAGGGACCTGTTGGAGCAAGTTCAGAGGAGGGCCACAAAGATGCTCAGGGGGCTGGACCCCCTCTGTTGTGAAGACAAGCTGAGAGAGCTGGGGGTGTTTAGCCTGGAGAAGAGAAATCTCCAGGGAGAGCTTATAGCCCCTTCCAGTACCTAAAGGAACTACAGAAAAGCTGGGGAGGGACTCTTGATCAGGGACTGGAGCGATAGGATGAGCTGTAACAGTTTTAAACTACAAAAGAGTAGATTTAGATTAAATGTCAGGAAGAAATTTTTCATTATAAGGGTGGTGAGGTGCTGGAACAGGCTGCCCAGAGAAGTTGCGGATGACCCATCTCCAGGAGGTGTTCAAGGCCAGGTTGGATGGAGCTTTGAGCAACCTGGTCTAGTGGAAGATATTCCTGCCCATGGCAGGGCGTGGAATTAAGTGATCTTTAAGGTCCCTTACAACTCTAACCGTTCTATGATCTACAACATAATTGTATGTCGCTACAAATACTGAGTGTTATTAACAATGAGTCTGACTCTGGACTCTTATGCTTGAAAGTCTGAGCTGTTTTTTCTCACTGGCCCTGGCATATCTAAATCTTAGCACAAATTAGGTGAAGAATATAAAATTAATCTGAAACCCAGGAACCATCCAACTGGAAACTAACAGAACTGCAACTCAAGTGAGATTTGTGAGATTGTATTTTCCAGCAAACAAACAAATATTCAGCAGGGCTAAGCATATTTTTGTTATTAAAGCAAGGTAGTTTAGTCTATATGCCCATGTGTGTACACCATTTGAAATTAAAGGTGTGTCAAATATACCCATAAATAATCTGGTTGGTCAGAGAGCCACAGGGGCTGGCATTTCCCAGATGCCACAAACATTTTCCCATTCACTTCACTTTCATTTTGTTTAAAATAAATTATCTGACATCTAAAATAACTGTGATTTTTGCAGCTTGAAAAAAAATACACTTCTAGTGTAAAGCCCTTTCTCTATTCTTGTTTCTCATAACACCCTGTAAAAGGACATGTTTTGATTGATATAAACTATTATGACACACAGGAAGAAAAATGTATTAGAAACTGAACAAGGTGTATCATTTCTGATTGTTCACCCATTACTCTAATATATCCGGTGAACATGTAGTCTTGATATTGCAAAACAGTCTTACACATTTAAGTCTGATATAATCCTACTGAAATCAGTGTAAAACTTTCTATTTTTGAAGGTGTTGAATCAGGCCTTAATGAAATTGTAAAAGCTCCTCATTTGTTTAAAATATACTCAGAAGCAAGTTAAAGTGAGAGGTTTCCCTAAACCCTTTACAAAAGACCTTCTGAGAAGCACAGATGAAGCCAAAACGTTCCACAGCCACTTTCCTTTGTGGTCTCTAATAATAATATATTTGTGAATAATCCATAATTAAATGAGAAGAGCATAACATTAATTATTTCACTAGATTGTTAATCAGCAGGGTATTCTATGCCGCCCTCTTCCTAGTAGCTAACCTGTCAGGGTCTAATAATTGTTGCCATGAACAGGGTTGGGTTAAGGTCCCCGAGGAATGCCAATTCTCTTGTTCCATTAGTGAGAGCACATATAGATCATTTTCAGTACTAATCTAGGGCTAAAATCAATTATGTCTCTTGTATTTAAAAATTAAACTGACTCACCATGGGAGCAGGATAAAGGGAAAAAATACATTCCTCCTATTATGTGTAATTACAATTGTAAAACATTTTCCTTCGGAATGTAATTGCTGCCTATAGAGACTGAAGCTGGAGAGCTTAAACTGTTTAGCTGACACATTCAGTTGTCTTTCAGGTTTTTCCTTTGGATTATTTAATGTGCTGAAACAGTCTTAAAGACTTCTTGACTTTTAAAGGCTCTCAGAAACAGTGCAGGGTTTAAGAAAAATAAAAAGACAACTTAACCATGAACTAATTCTGTCACCTTATTAAAAACATGATGAAAGTAATTTAAACTTATAGATACTTTACTCTTTTAGGACAAAAAAGGAACAACCAACTGTAATCTTAATTTTTTTGCCTAAAACCTGTGTATCTTGCTGCCTGTATCTGGCTTTTCTTCTAATTATAGGGTTCTTATGAGACCTACAAGAGTAGTTAATCAATGTTATGCAATATATATGACCTGCCATTCAGGGAATAGGCTTTGAAGTCACTAGAGAGTGTAATATTGTTCCTTTCCTCCGCTGGGCAGGAATACGCTGAAGATCATATTGTTCTACAGGATGCTCGTGTGAGATATAGCTTAGATACTCAACAGCTCATGTGTCTTGCAAGTCTAGGGTCAAGCTGCAATCCTACAACACTCTTTATTGGATGTTTTTGGTTCTCTGCTGTCTTTCACGTTGACCATTAGTGCCAGGTCTGTGCATCAACCAATTATATATGCTAAAGAATAAAATTCATATAGCATAAGGAAATGCTAATGAGGACATTTGATTTCATTATTTACAGATATATATAGATTGCTGAAGGAATCCTGAATAGCAACAGTACAAAAATAACCTGTATCACCTCTCATACTAATCACATACTAAGAAACTGCTTATAAAAGATTTGTAAATTAGCAATGTCTTCTATATATCAGTCGAAAAATAGGACTATGCTTTTGAAGAAACCTGTATCCTTACATTCATTATCAATTTTCAAGCTCCCATTGATTTGCCAGCTTTAGAACCCCTTGAAGAATCAGATTAATTGTTTGCAAGAACATATACAATAAATGTTTCTGTTTTGCATTTTTTTTCTTATTCTTATTCTTATTCTTATTCTTATTCTTATTCTTATTCTTATTCTTACTCTTACTCTTACTCTTACTCTTACTCTTACTCTTACTCTTACTCTTACTCTTATTCTTATTCACCAACTTTAGTAATATGCATACTATGGATATGAATGGTTATCTGTATAGTTACAAACACCTTCCAGGACAACGGTTTCTGGACAGCTTATTATTCATGTGGTTTATTTGCCATGTTTAGAAGTAACCTCTGACCTGTAGATTCTATAACTATTGATTAGTCATTTATTAAGACATCTAAGAATCCATTATTCATCCTCCATAAATTATTTATAAATGTACTTCTAATTTGATGCATGACTGCTATATTTAGAGTACATAAATAAGTCAAGAAAGGCTAACTCCCAGTCTCCTAGCATTGATAAGGATTGCATCAATAACCAAGTACATATCCAATGGGAATTTTAGTTTAAATGAATATTTAGTATTGAAACAATAACAAATTTTACCTCAGTCCTCGTAAACCAGTCAGGCAACTTATTTTAAATGTTTTTTAAATTGCAGAAGTCCATCGTTTCTATCACCCTGAGCAATATGAAACAAAAACCTTTGATTTCCAGGGAGTGGCAAATGTTATTTCTTCACAAATTTTCTACACAGGCATTGCAAGGTATTTACATTTTTTATAGCTGTATGAAAAGGCTGAACGGAATCACAGGCATGTTAAAAAACCATGGGTGGTCTGACTTTAGCCAGGTTTAATAATTCAGTTTTTTGAGGCTGATGAAGGATTAATGGATGTGAGATGGAAATGGCTGTGCCGATGGGAAACAAAAAAACTTCTTGGCGTTCATGTGATTTCTGTTCTGTTCTGTCCTGTCTTATCTTATTCTGATTCATCATGTAGTGTCTGAGTTAGAAAACTACAAATTTATCCAAATAGTTTTCTCACCATAACAGACAAAAAAACCTTTCAGTATTTTTTTAATTTAGTATTTATTTTTTAAGGTTAATTCCTGTTTTATAAAAATATGCCCATTTCCATGTAACTTTTCAGAGCAGAGGAAATCTAAGATCTGAGAAGCAGTCTTTGCACATGGAGTAAAAGAAGGTGATGTGGGTATTGGTCTTTATGTAAACTGGTACCCAAAGGAAGATGTTGTGAAGTACTGACTACAACTCTTAGATAACCATGAGGGTCAGATCATGAGACATCAAGGGTAAAGCTCATGATCTGCATTGTATATTGTATGGCAAGCCCATACAGGAAGACTGGTGAACTCACAGTTTCTTAAATTCTGATCTAACTGGAAATACCTAAAAAACTAGAGAGAACTGGACATAATCCAATAATTTACTTCAACTGAGATGTAATTAACATTATAAACAACAGAAATAATGGCACACACTTTGTAAAAACAGCAAATGAAATCAAGTGGACATGATTGTCTGGCACATCCAGCTTCCAAGCTAGGGTAATTCTCTTTGCATATATGTATTTTTAAGTGACTGAGTTGAATAATCTCCATTGCTGTGGTGTTTTTTTCTTCAAGGTATATACAGAAATATTTTTTTTCTCTTGGGCAGAAACTAAGAATGATCCTCTCTATTAATTTCTGCCACATCAACACTCAGGAGTGAGAGTCAACACTGGGATGTTTACTAGCTCTGTCATCATCAAAAATTGTGTAGTTGGTAATTTGAATAGTTGTTCCTTCGTTATACAGTGCAAACTAAAAAAAAAAACGTACTGGGCTCACAGAATATGATCTGGGATATGATTCAAGGGCAAGAATCTATCTTACTGATGAAAAACAAGAAAAGTGTGACATTCAGATCACAGAATGACTATGTGGAATTAGGGGAAAAAAGTGTTTTGATGCAGCAGATATCAAACCCCAGCAACTTCTTTTTTTACAGACCAGATGCTCAGCTTGTTGAATTATAAAAGTGTCGGTGGCTTCAGCTGAAGATCTGCTCCAGTAAAAAAGTAATTTCTGACTATAAATTTTTTGCTTCATGTGATACTGCTTATTCTTCCGAAAAGATTTTCTTTGTTTATAACATTGTCCATTAAGAAGTGTTTCTGGGGTTGAAGTTCAGATATTATTGTAAGCAAGTATTATTCTGAATTTTCACAACTGGAAAAGGACAGTGGTGTTGCAAACAGCAGAAATAAGAAAGTATCATCATTGCTTGAAAATCTACATTTTATGTGAGAAGGCTAGAAGGCACATGCCTTTTGTGCTACATTCTTTCCCTGACCGTGCCCATTAATGAGATATAACTTGTGAAAAATCAGGAGAAGCAGGGAAGAGGCCAAATATAGAAAGGCAGTGAAAAGTGAGATACTTTCGCCTCTTTCACCCAGAGGTGACCAGTCTATTTCAAGTCTGATCTACTTGGGCTTTTGGGACAATGGGGAATATTGTACTACCTCTGCATTCTCTGCAGATAACTATCACTCTCCATTACTGTCAATATGCAAGTGCCAAAATAGATATTGTGCAAATACAAGTTTTAGAAATGCAGGCAGACAGACAGTAAGAACATGACAGTATTTGTCAGCAGTAAGCCATTTTAAAACTCGTAAGGTTTAAACAATTATTTTAAATCCCTTCTTGGCATAACTGATGCATAGAATAATGAAAGGGAAAGAGTGAGTGTACCTGGGTGCTTTTCATGGATTATTTCCTTTTGGTCACCCTCACCATAGAAAAAAGAAGCATTATGTCCCAGTGACATCTGACTCCGTCTCTATCTTTAAATGCTTCCCCAGGTAATACATTATTGTGTTTGTAGCATCTTCCCTGTGGTTCCCACAGCGGCTTCAAAACCACTCCAGTTTGTTGACAAAACAAATGAGCCTGAGACATTGTGACAAAGGACACTCTTCCCCAGAGTTTTCTTTTAGAAAGGGCTACTGTGGTATCCATAAACATACTGTTTAAAGCAGAGGCAGAGGAAGATAAGAAAACTGGGCAATTTGATCAGCTGTACACAGGGACTCGGAATCTTATTTGACTGGAAAATATCTGATTGATCTTGAACCTGAAACAACTTGTCGGGGGATCTGTTGGTTCAATTGCTCTCTGTCAGGTCTTAGGCTAGCAGCACACTGTTTCTCCCTTTCAGATTTCATCTTCAAAAAACCATGCTGATGGGAGTATGATAGCACTGGGCCAGGGCAAGGAGGACTGCATCTTCGGATAGGAGGAGAGTGCATTTACAAGAATTTTTTGCATTTTCTTTTATGGAAAATATAGTGGTGCCTACTGAATCAAAATATATGCAAGGTTTGATAAGGAGGTTAAAAAATCTCAAAAGAAATGTTGTGGCAAAAGATGGTCAGGCCTAATGTGAATGGATGAGTGGATTTAAATGAATAAGCAACTAATACAAACATATTTATGATTAGGGAAAAATGCACAGAGTTAGATATAGGTTCAGTCAGTTAACTTTGGGACAGATTCTGAAGTGTTATTCACAATATACAATGCATTACTGTGTTAATGATCTTGATTTCTATGAGATTATAAGATTATTTATGGATTAAAATATTTACTAGTAACATCATATGGCTATTGAGTACTTCAGGTGGTCCCTTTCATCCCCGCCAAAGTAAGTATATTCATATATCATTCCTGTGGTCTGAATAACCCACTTCTATAGATTTTTAGTATGGGAAACTCCAAAAATTCCAAGACAGTCTCTTCCACTGCTTTGTTATCTTCATTGATGCAAGTTTCCTTAACTCCTATTGTAACAACTTCTTGCTGAAATTATCTGTTGCCCTACCTGTCAGGAACATCAAGAACAGATTGTTTCCTCTTCCTCAACAGCAGTCTGCAACAAACATGTAGACTGCTATCAGCAGCAGCCCTAGGCTGTCTTCTCTAGACTAAACAACCTGAATACATTCAATCTTTCAGGTTAGGTCATTTACCTAGACTTCTGCTGACCTTACTTATTATTTATCTTTTCTGAGTTCACTATACCCAGACTGTACCTTTCTTGAAGTGATATGTTCTAAACTGCTTCCAGCATAATATTGCAGTGATGTCTTAAGAGTCTGGAGATAACAGAAGACATCCTATCACTAAGCACTATTAATAATGTTTATTTTTTATCATTAGAAACTACCCTTATGACATATAGAACTGATTAAACTACCCCAATGAAAATAAATTACATTATCTTGCCCAAAGACCAAGGCAGCAGCACAATGCCAAACAGTTCTTTCAAAGGTATAAACTAGTTAACTCTGATAACGTGAAAAAAATATCAAGTCCATCCACTAAGCAGTTCCTTCAAATCCATTTCATTTTTTAAAATGGCACACCTGCACAATAACACGCCCGATTGCCTCCAGTGACAGTAAGGAGAAAGTAGTGGACTTATAGACATCTTTCAAATGTTTGAAGATAGGTAAGGTGAGATTGACTTTCAGTCACTGCTTTTGTGTTTTTCCAGTGGTGTTGCAGAGTAGGAGAAAATATCTTGCCACAATCCCTTGCCACTTCCATGCACTGTAAAAAATTCACCTACCTAATACCAGTCATTTGGTTTTCTCTGCTATTTTTTCCAGGCATTTTGGAAGCCAAGAAACTCTGAGAGATGAGACTCATGGTTAAGTTACAATATCTTAACTATTACAACACTGAGCACAACAGCTGAGACACAATCCATGTTCATATTCTTATACTGCAGTAGATAGAAGGCAATTTTAATTACAACATAAAGAAGGAGTTAATCCCAGATGAAGAATTTTAAACTTGTTGATCTTAAAACCTGGGTATAGTAAGATACTGCTGCTTAGATGAAAAGTTTAAATTACAGAGTGAGGATCCCTTAAACTGAAGCAACTTTTTCAAAAGTCTGAGACAAAAGAAGATTATATTTCCTGAATTTTTTCTTCCACAGTGCTTTTGGTGGTTCACAGAAAGCAGCTAAGATACAACAGCGGTCTAATTATCAAATTAATTTTGGTATTAAAAGACCTAGTATTAATGATGGTTAGTTACTGTACCTCCCACTTACTAACATAATTACAGTGACATGTCCTTGCCTTAATTTCAGACGTTATCAAAAGGAATAGTATCATCTACTCTTTTCTTAATATGGCAAATTGAGGAGGCAAGTCAACTCAATATTATCTCTGTAACTGGTATGGCTTTTTTGTCTAAAGAAGGAGTCTGGTGCCCAATCCTTCAATGACCTATTTTCCAATAGGTATAAGAAAAGGACTGAACCTTATCTGATATTACGAAAAGGACTTTTGAGGAGACACTCCACTTGCAGTGAAGACATAGGAAAACCTCTTTCTCCATCTGAAGATAGTTCAAGACATTTCCATTGGGATGTCTCCAGATATGTTGGTTCATGTTTTCCTCTTGAAAAATCAGTTGGTCAGGAGATGTCTAATAATGTATAATTACCTATATATACGTATATTAACATATATTAACCTACAAGATGAAGGTTGTCTGATGAATTTTTAACCTTTTAAAAATGTATAGAAAGAAGGGAAAAAAATCACCATTCCTATCCTGCCCTGGTCTATAGTCTGACAAATTGTGGGACCAGAAAGTGGTTGCATTTGGAGAATATTTTTTCTCTAAGAATTTTTTATGGGGAAATTTAGTTTAACAGAATGTTAACTTGTTCATGGACCACTATTTCAGCACTGTATGGAACTTATAAGAAATAAGTAACCTGAGCAACACATTTCTAAAAAATACCCTCTCAGGCGGGTCTTGCTCTGGCTGTACTGGCAGTAAACCAGTGGAGTGGAAACCAGTGGTAGCTATGGAGCAGAGCACTACAGTTGCAGTTACATGTAACTTATGGAGGTCAAACCTTCTACTACAAGCCTATGATCTTTTGAAGGTGCACCTGCACTGCAAAGGGTACACTTTGACTCTGGAAGCCACAGAAAGAGGCTTCCAGGCAAGGTCTGCCGAGATTTCTGTGTGCAAATTGCAGTAGAGATGGAGAAGTTATACAAAGGGAGCCAGAGACTTTAGAAATATGAACAGGAAACAGTGAAATGAGATTCAGTCTGGAACAGTGGAAAAAAACCATCATCTAATGCCTCTGGAGAGAGGTGCACAAAGAGGTAATCTAAAACAGGCATTCAGTAAATGGAAGACGTGATATTTAGGTTGCAATAACAGTGAAGGAAACCTGCGGGATGACAATGAGCCATTTCTTTGGTAGTAAAAGGCAGGCAAAGGGAGCAACAGAGAGTGTGAATGTGCTTTTGGGGAGTCCTATAAGAAAATATGACATCATGGCCCAGGGAGGAGGCACAACTGTACTGTCACTCCACCATGCAGGAATGATAATGAACCAAAGATGATGTTACAATGAAAAAAAAATAAGAGAAATGGTTGTTTTTAACACAAATGATTGAAAAGCAGAAAGTGACTTGAGGAGAGGTATTTGATGAGACAATCAAGAAGCAAAAGGGGGAGTAATATTGATTGCTTGCACAGTGTGGAAAGCCGTTGATTCTGTGAAGGAAGGGGAATTATTAAGGGTGGTCTGGCAGGGGGGGATAGGCAGGAGAACTAGAAGAAACTAAGCAGAGAAGAAATTAGGCTGAATTAAGTAATTAACAATTCTTAATAGAGAAGTCTATTAGACGAAGAAATGTTCTCCTAAGAGACGTGACTGAAAGCTCTTTAGTGCAGGCACCATGACTGCTTATATGTTTGCATCGCACCTAGCACAGTGGGGATCCCGATCCTTATTTGATCCTGTGGGTTCTACTGCAATAGAAATAACAAACATCAATAATTATGTAGTGTGGTACAGCCATAGGGGATAGGCACTGAGGCTGAATTCTCCTCTTATTTACACTCTGCTGAGGTCAATGGGATTATTTGGATACAGGCTAGTGGTATTGACGGGTCAATTTGGCCCAATTCATCTGCAAAAGTAAATATGTGTGATTTCTGCTCCCAGATCTACCTACTTACTATTTGTTGTAGAGTCATGCAGGCTAGCCATTTTTCAGCTACTCAAGGGGACTGTTTCATTCCCAAAGAACTCATGATGTAGGGCAGACGGGTAGATGTGCAGAGCCAACGACTGGAAATTCAGTGGCTACTTATTCAGAGCAACAAATTTTGCTACAAGCTGAGAAGTAGAAATCCACGTCTTCAGGATTGGTGTTTGGGGAGTGAGAGTGCAACCTTTCCTCCCCCATCACTTGTCTCTCAAGTAAGTTCTTGTTTAGTGTCTGATTCTTTCTCTAACAAACAGGAGTGGATTTAGAGAGAAGATCCTGAGATAAATCATGCCAATCCTACAGAAATGAGGACATGGGAGAACATGCAGTCAAGAGCCCCTGGCAGTGCTGTAGCTTGGGGGTGGTGGGTTGGGGACACTTCTGTAGGTTACATGGAGATGATAGCCTTCACTGACAACAACACTTTCCTGTCTAAAGGGCTGGGGGGTTGCCTTGTTTTTCTCTGAGTGGACCACAGCATTATTATTATTATTATTATTACTACAACTACTATTACAATTTTAATAGCTGAAAGCTAAGAAGAACTGGGGCTTGTCAGAAAATTGAGCAATTGATGAGAAAATAATTGATGACAGCAGTCCCAATTCTAATAATTTCCTGTCTTGCTTTGCTGGTACTGGCATGTACTTTAGCAAAATGACTGAAATAAGTGATGCATTTTCAGTCAGCTTTATCCTTGACTCTTGTGCATCTGAGAAAGACCCAGCAGTGGGTTTGGCAGATAAAGTGGAATGCAAGACAGGAACTACCATTATGAAATGCAAAAAGTCAATTTGAATGTCAACAGCAAAGGCAGGGGATGCAAGCTTTAAAGAGCCCTAGTTTGAGAAAATGAAGGCACCACATTGTGTATCCCTGACTAACTGCTCATGTTTCAAGCTTTAGAAGAATGCTACATTTAGATGCTTTTTCATTACACATAGATTTTCGTTATTTTAGACCACAGGACTCCCCGATCTTCTTGTGGATGCTACACAGGTCAGAAGAAAATGCTGCCCAAAAACATGAAGCTTGTGAACATCCAAATTTAATTGCATGAGTTTTCTCTTTTGGATGGGACAAAACTGCACTTTTTCACTATTTGGGGGGAAAGTTCAGCTGCAGTATAGTATTACACAGTGCCTTTCTCTTCTAAAAGTTGTTTTAATGGGAAAATTGCTGTGCAAAAAGGAAAGGAGAATTGCTATCCCCATTTTTGAGGCTGTAAAATCCTCAACAAAATGTGAATGGTGAGATGAAATAACTTGCCTAGGTTATAGGAGCCGTAGGACACTGTTACCACTAGGCTTCACTGGGTTTGATAAATCACCAGAAAGAAAAGAAAAAAAATGAACAAGAAATGGGGCTAAGG